>VZTG01007434.1:460384-741953 GCA_013397845.1 Melanocharis versteri | reverse complement strand
AAAAAAAAAAAAAAGAGTTGAAGTTCTACCTGAAATATGGTAAAGATCAGCTAACAAAATATTAGTTAGAAATAGAGGCATCCTTCTGCACAGCAAGAGCATCCATGTTTCAGTTATGCCTTTGTCAGGAAATAAATAAAATTGTAACAGGGGCTCAGAGAGGGTAGATAGGCCAAAAAAAAATAAATCCCCTCTCCTTGGAAGAAGAGGCCGAATGGACTGGAACTCTTTATTTAGAAGGGAGTGTAGTGGCAGCATGGTGAAACCACAGTGGTAAGGCTTACAGTACTTTGTGTTTCCACATAATCCTAGATTCAGGATGTATGGGAATGATAGGTACATAAAGATGTCATACTTAATTTGAAACTGTAGGTGTTGATCTTCAGTTTCCATTTCTTCCAGCCCAGCTGTGGAATATAACCCATTGCTGTCATGATATTAGGAGATGCACAGTAGCTTTTGCAGATTTTTAGAAAATGTAGTTTTGGGAAATGATTTTAATTCAAGGTAGTATAAAGAAATTATTTTATATACTAGGGATTTGGTGGGGTTTTTTTTTATAATTTTGAGGAACTCTATTACTTATTCTGTAGGCATTTAAGGTAGACAAGTGCCAAAGCAGAACACAATGGGCAATGCCACAGACTACTTGAATTAGCTAATGCTAACAAAGATCTTGGCAAATATGAGACACAAAGCCCATCTTTATTATTAAAATTGCTGGATATTTTTGCACAGAACAGTTTTTGCCATGGGGGAGGGAAAAAAAGGAACTTCTATATCTCTCTCCTGTGTTCTTTATTTCCAAATTACCTCTGATGTGAACCTGTACATCTGCTTATTCCATACTTCATTCATATAACAGCAGTTTCTGTAACCTATTTAAAAAATCATTAGTATTTCCTGATCTCTGAGCTATCTCTGAGGTATAATTTTCCATTCATCTGTCTGAGTACCAAGAGTTCACAGAAGCTACACAAGAATATATGAAGTGTCGCATGAGATCGGTAGACTGGGTCACATTCCAGTCCTCTGTTTCTAAATGAAACAAATGTATAAGTAATCCTCACTCAATGCAAATTTCAGGAGGTCGTTACCTGCTGTGGAAAGGAATAATGTGCAAAACATCACTGATTTTACTGTTTTAGACCAAAATTCTAATAGATGAGTGCCTCCTAGTTCTGATGATAAGAGATTTGATGAATGCCAGTTCTTCCTTCTTTTCTTCCATCACTGTCATGATTACCAGAATTTTCTTTTTCTCAGCAATTCTCTTCCAACAATTTAGCTTCCTTCTTCTACACTGTTTTTCTCCAAAACCAATGTTTTTGTGTTTGGGACACTAACTTGTTTGTGGGTATGTTTTTTAAGCATACACAGCATGTTTGCTATGGTGCAGATGGATACTTAATGTGTGGAAGTAAGCCCATTTATTTTTTTCCTGCTATTTTATGCCTGCTCTGTCATATCTAGAACACAGGTTTCTGTTTAGATGAGAATGGTGGTATTGCTTCATTTAGAAAACGTTAGCCAAGACCAGGTTTTCAGCTGTGCTTCACCCTGCTGTTTGAGCTGCTCTGCTGCTCTCCAGACACCAGTGTTCAGTTACTCAAAGCTTTTAGAAAATGTCATAAGAGAGAAAACAGACAGGGAAAAGACATCCCAATGGACTGTAAACTGTTTCAGATTTTAATTTTTAATCTTGAAAATTTTGAAAGAAACACCTTTCCTGAAAGTAGTCTCAAGGCTTGAGAAGCAGCAGTCACTGAGTTTGCTTTGATCAAATGTTCATTTTATCCACAGCAGTCTAAAGATGTAAAATCATGGACTGAGGAGCATTGTTGATTCGATGGAGCATTTTAATTTTCATCACCCTCTGCCTTCTGCTCGCCTCTCCTTTATCCAAATATGATGGTTACTTCTTTATCCCTCAGGGGGTTACACCTTCACTGCTGTCTTCCTGGTATCCTCTCTTGCACTCTGCTTACATGTCCTATGCTTAGCTCTTTGTCTCAGCTGAATGAATGTTTTAACTAGGTTGAAACCAGAAGAGTTGTGCACAAGCTGCCCTCAGCTGGAAGCTTGCTGTTTTGTTTCAGAAGTGGGGTTATACTTGCAGAGTGTCAGGTAGAATAAATGATATCTCCTTTCTCTATAAACACTTCTGTCTGGGACACAAAGTTTGGAGGGTGGAGGAGGCTCTGAATTCCAGTGTGTAGCTCTTCAGTGCCCACAGGTTGCAGAATCAAGAGCCACAGAATCCCAGTTTGCTGCTTTGTGCGTGTCAGGGAAGGTGTGTCAGTAGCTAAGGAGTCCCGAATGAGTAAATTGAGTGCAACATGTGAGTAGCAGGCTGTGTGGCTTGCATGATGACATAGAAAGTCTTCTTAAAGGATCTGGGGCTAACAGAAAGTGTCCTGCTCCCTTCCTCCTACCTCCCTCTGCTGGCACCTGCATCCTTCCAGGGCTCCTTTGTTCTGGCTCTGGTTCAGCCGTACAGAAACAGCATATCCCCCACTTGCCAGAGCAATATAAAATAAAGCAAGAAAAAAACCCAGTGAATGCATTTTGCTGGTTTAATAGTCAGCTACAGCTCACACAGGGGCCTGATGAATGCTGAGTTACCACCAGGTAGGTGTAGGGCTGTACAGCTAGGAGCAATGGGAGAGGCCAGTAAGCTGCCCTCTGGGTGTTAGCAAGCTCTTAGGTGTCCTATCCTGGGATGCTTCATCCTCCTTAGCTTCTGCTTTTATTGGACATAGTCCAATAAGGCAACTACAATTTCAGAGGTACACTTCGATTTCAGCAGATGTCACAGAACTTAAAGAGACAGGTTTAATTTTATATATTATACAAATATATAAATAATATATAAAACTGTGTAAAATATTTTTTCAGTTGTCATAGTTATCCTACTACTTTTCAGGTATTTCTGCATGCATTTATTTATATTGCTTGCTTGATATCAAATATCTCACTCAAGTACCCCAAAAGCAAATGAGTTAATTTATTTTTTGGGAAAATACCAATGGTCACTTTTGGAGCAGGTTTGACAGTGTAGGCTCAGATATTTCCTGGAAAGCCACGGGGTTTAAACACTGTTATATGAGGAGATGAGTTGTCTATAGGGCAGAGTAGCCCAGATTCCTGGGCAGTGGAACTGAAGCAGTTACCTGAAATGTATTGGCCCACTGGAAAACACTTGGGGCACAGGAGTCCTGTGGTATTTAACTCTCTCGCATCCAGCTGTGGTATTTCTGTCAACATACATGGTCTTTCCTCTGATGAAGGGATATTTGTGTTGTTAATTTAGCTTGAATGTCTGATTATGACATTTTAAACCAGCAAAAAGATAACAAGTATAGGTTGAGTATATGATAAACTGTTGAATAAATAGTTGTCCGGTGCCATGTGGTGGAAGACTGCTAAAGAAGGAAGTAAGCATGGTCTAAAGCAGACATTTTTTTTGTAGGGATAGTACTGAAAATCATGAAGTAAGTGCTATGCATCTCTGTTTACTAAATCTGAGATACTTTGCAGAAGAAAAAACACAGTAAATTAAATGGTGGTCAAAGTGCAGACCTGGCCCTGAGAGAGCAGTTAAGAAACTTCTGAACTCTGGTTTTATTGAAGAAGATGAGAAAAACTAAAGATGTGAATGAAAAAATGTGCTGGCTGTGGATTTCAGTGTATGAAGAATGAAGGAATTCTAACTTTGGCATTGGCCTATGTCCAGAGCTGAATAATAATACTGCCAAACGTAATGCAAAGAAAGTTCTGATAAATGCTAGTGCTTTGTAGTTCAAAAAGAGCTTAATTATATGTTCATAATATAGCAAAGATACCTACTTTTTAAACACCAGAAAAAAATATAGAAGCATAATAAACAGCTCCTTCCAAGTAGAGACAAATGACTGCTATAAAGACAGGGGAAGTCCCATGTGTCTGAAATAAATCTGATGTTGGCTAATTATTTGTAAGTGTGAATGGACAATGTGAACTTCTTATTCTGACCAAAAGTAAAGGACTAATGTCTTAAGATAAAAGGGAGAGACTCTACATCCAAGGAGGGTAAAGACAGTGTTTTTATTAAGGGGATGAAACAGTTATTCTGTATAACAAAGTACATAAATCAATATTAGGTTTGTAAAATAGAGCACAAAAAAGATGATGGTACTCGGAAGAAATAGGGAGATGATGTCCTTATATGTGGAAACTGTGAGAATAATGCTGTTGAAGTGTTTGGTCCAGTCTGGTTTTCATCATTTGTAAAGGGCATTTAAGCACTGTAGCTTTTTGAGGAAAAAAAATAAAAGGCAAAAAAAAGCCAAACAATTACAAGGGAAGCAGGTCAGAGATGTATCAAAAAGCAAACAAACAAAACCAAACAAACACAAACAAACAAAAACCTGAAAAACCTACAACATAAGCTTCTGTATTTCTGTTGTCCAAGCCACCTAACTTGCAATGTGAGACTAGTATTGTTCATATTTATGGGTGGTCGTACATTTAGGAAAACCGAATAAAGTACCCCTGTGTAAGGTTGCATGATGAGTTATGCAGCTGCAATGAATCCCAAATACAGGGATATATTTGGGCCAAAAAAATTGAAATGCTGTGTGCTGTGGTGGCTGTACGTACATACCAGCAGCAACATCCAGGGGTGCCAGGCTGTGCCAGACTGAGCTCATTCAGCTCCTCTTCCACCCTCTGTTCACATCTCTGTCTGTTGGACTCCAAGCCACAGACTTTGTTTCCTTCCCATCAACTTTTCAAGGTTCATTGCTATTGTGAAGGTGTCTGTCCACAGCTCAAAGTTGGGCGGATCATCTCGGCAGATTGGTGTTTACTCTGGCATTCACTTTTACAACTAGTAAAGGAAGAAAAAAAAATTGTAGGTGGTAGACTGAAGAAAATAAAATAGGCACCAAGACACCGGTATGGTTTCTGTTGGTCTCCATTGGGATGATCTGTATGTAATGGAAGAGGGAAGCTTTGCTAATTAACTATTTAATATATAATAAAATGTGGGGTTTGTTCTAAGTGCAAGTTATTCACTTGTGCAGTTGATTTATATGCTTGTTCAGGACTGAGGTCTTATTTTAAATCTCTTGAAATAAAATACTTACTTGATCAAGAAAAATTTTTTGAATCTGCTGATCATGTTCTGAAGAAGTTAGTATTAATGTTACTTCCATAGTTTTCTTTAATTCAGTACAATCACTTGTTCTTTTGCTAATCAATATCTGAATATGCCTAGGCAACATCACCAAAACACAATGGAAGGTAAAAGAGGATTTTGTGTGCCGCTATAATCACGTGGATTTCATAAGATCTAGGTTTTGTGCTGGGTCACACCATTAACTGTGGTTTGTGCTGGCACATATGCTGGAGTGTGTGGTGAGGTAAAAAGAAAGGATGAAATAATGCTAAGATTGTCTTTTGTAATGTCGCATCTTAATGTGTGTATTAGCAATATCTATTATTCAAACATCCGGTACTTTAAATAAAGGAAAAACACTTTTAGTAATTTATGAATCTCGGGTGTAAAGAAGACTACTCTCTAGCTAAATCTTATGGTATGTTATCTCAGTAGCAAGGAAAAGGCTTGGCGTGAGCTGTAGAACATCATCAGATTATAGCTCACTTCTCATGCCATAAATCACATGCACATAATTCCTAAAGACAGGTTTCTGAAACACTGATTGGCTTAATTCTTACTAGCATTGCTGTAGTTTATACAATTAAATTCCACATTTTGTTGTCTAATATCACTTTTTTTGCTTCAAATGTCATTCTCTTATTTTTCATAAAATAACCTGGAGACTGGGGCTTTTGGCTCTTAAAGCTTAGCACAACGTGGTTTACGTTTGTTTAAGGTTTCTTCTATTTATCAAAGGGAAATGGTGTTTTGTGGCTTGCAGGAAACAGGGAGGGTGAGTGTGCTGTACTACAAAACTGTTGTACTATTCCTGCAGGGACGTGATTTCAATACTTCAGACGCCTTCAGTGCATCCCTTCAGTGACAAGAAAGGGTTATCCAAAAAGTGGCAGGCTTGCACAGAGAAATGTATTGTAGCCTCACAGGTTTGCCATTTGGTTTCTCTTACTCTGATGTCTGCCAAAACAAAGATTTATGGAGATGGTGTTAATAAGCCAAACCAGGGATGAAGTAGAACAGCAATCTATCTTGACAGCACTCAGCTCTCCACTACAGGTTCAAAATATTAAAAATACTTACCATAAATGAATGAAAACTCTCTTCTTTCATACTCAATTATGAAATAGCTGAAGTAAGGAGGAAATTTAACAAGATCTTTTCTTAATTTAATCCAGAAAGATGGGATGAAAGATGGGAGTAATTTCCTAGGGATATGTGAGGAGGTTTCTGCCTTACAGGACCATTATATTGAGAAGTAACAGTGTGTAGCACCACAAATGGTAGTACTGATTTAACGACATTACCATTAAAATGAATACTAGGACGCATATGTTGGTATAGTACAAAACCAAGCCACAGGAGCTATTGGTATCCATAATCTAGTAGGATAAGTATATAGGGTAAGATAAATAGCCTTTAGGGCCATTTGGAGAACTGTATGATGGATTAATGAAATGGAAAACTATTTTCTTGTGTAATCTTCAAAAATTTTTACATATCCTTGATAAAAATAAACAGTGAAAATCAATTGTTTGCATATCTCTGATCATCTAAAATTCAGTAAGTTACTGCCTTTATTGTACTTTCATATCCACCTATGAAAAGTGAGTGGTAACACTGGTCAACTTTCTAAGGCCATTTGAAATCTGTGGAAGAAGGCTCTAAGGAGGTGTTCTTGAGTTATTTTGAATCTGGTTGGATCTGCTATCTTCAGAGTTTAAACATTGCTTTGGTAATTTTAATAGTTAGTGGAACATTAAAATGTTAACGAAAAAGTATATTATGAGAGATTTATAAAACTTTTAAGGTGTTTATTTATTTTATTTAGGGTGAAGTTGTTTTCAGAAATGGAGAGAGGATGGGAACCATCAAATTTACGCAATTCCAAGGTAGGTTGCAAACAATTTTCATTATATTATGTATGCAGTTTCAAACTTTTGTGTTGGTGGCATTTATTTCAGGATGTTTTAAATATGTACAATTGTTTTGAAAAGGAACTCTTGGAAGATGCAGAAGGGAACTTAATAAGTTTTTGTTCTGAACCTTGAGTGCTGTGAGGGATTTCCAGGAATTTTTCTTGATGACAATCCCCATATTTCTAGAAACTACTGATCTGTAGCGACCTTCAGCTGTTTAAAAAACCCTACTGGTCAGCTAAGCATCCATTTCTTAATACAGTTGTTTCTTAAAAACGAATGTGAAAAGGAATTTAGAGAGGATTTTTGTTATTAAGCTCTTTCAAGTTAGATTTTGTGCTCTCTGAAGACTCACTTTTGACATTCTGCAACTGCTTGCGAAAAGTTGCTTCAGGAGTCGGTCCCTCAGCGTGCAGAGGACACAAACTGCTGACCCCATCCCCTGGAGGCAACACGCTCCACAGTGCAACTCACCAAGCCTGCTGCATCCTCGCAGCCTGAGCTGCTCCTGCAGGGGATGGTCTCAGCGGCAGAAACTGCAAATGAAGCCGTAGGGATTTGTCAGGGGCCATTTGCAGCCAGGATGAGGCACTTGCTGGGAGAGGTTTCTGCAGAAATGGTGATTCATGTTGTTTCTGCAGTTTATAGAATGCAATTCATGGGTTTTTTTCCTAGGCTGAGGCTGAGATAAAACGGGAGATGATTGCATTTGGATGGTCTCGTGAGGGTAGTCATAAGCTGGCAAATTCTTTTCATACAGTGCATGAGAGAGAAGCTTGCTCTCCCTTTGTTTTCGGGAGAGCGCTTTAAACATAATCCTGCTGACCAAGTTACAAAGGCTCATTCTTTAAACAGAAATTATCTGCTGTATGGACATTATTATTAATGAACAGCAATGCACTTGAGGGGATCTGTTGTTACTCATTCTAAATTACTGAAGCAATCTTCAGGATTGCTCCTTGCCTTCACAACTGTAAGTGATGCTATTAACTCATGTTCCCAGAAGCATTTCGACCCACTAAAACTTTGCAGACATCATCTCACAGTAATGTAATTGAGGAATTCTTGCTCAACACTAATGATAAATATTGATTGCTTCCTCTTCTTCCCCCCCCCTTTTTTTTTCCTAATAGCAGTGTTTACAGCCACGTGAAAGAATACTGAGAAAAATTTTACAAGAGGTGTTTATTCCTCAGAATTCTGGAGGAGCTCTAATGCATTTTGCCTAAGGTGGTTACACATACCCTCCTAGAACACCTGAGCGAGGAGGAGTTTGGCATGTTCCCTCTGCACATTAAGGATGTGATTGGGGATCATGGGGAGGTGCAATATATATCTTCTGAACTAAACCAGCAAAGCAGTAGAAGTCCAGGATAGCTGATTTTATATTGATTTTTATCTCCAACCATTCAAACTGAGGTTCTTTGTAATATTTTCGGTTTCATATCAGATACTATTTAACACCAATGGTTTTACCATCAGCTGAAATATTGTTAGATCAGTAGAAACACAGGAGATAGCCACCGCTTTTAAAATTCCTTGCAACTGCAAAATTAGTATTTCAGGAATGATTCAGGCACATACTCAGTATTTTGATCATCAAACAAAGGTTTCCAACTAACCTACAGAAAAAAAAACCTCAGGCATCCTGTGGGGAAATGCCAGAGAAGGGCTGGATTTCTTCTTGTGTAAGCAATAGTCTAGCAACACATCTTAAGTTTTGTTTAGTTTCTCACTCATTTTGGAAAGAAAGAGGATGTGCAAAAATGTATGAGAAATTGAAATAAGGAACAGTATAACAACATAGATGAAAGCTTTCTTTTTTTAACTACAAATGGTATTCTAAATATTATCAAGGATTTTTCTAATCTTCTTTTATTGGTATTGTTTTTGTTCAAAGCTTTTATATTCAATACTTGTGGTATAATTGTAGACATTATTAATTTGTTCAAAAGAATCCTTTATTGGTTAGGAAGCCTTCTGAAACATTCTCATTAACTTTAATAATTCTTGGACTATTGAGAAAGTTCCTAATAATGTAAAGAAGTTAATTAAGTGCAGTGCTTAAAATGGTAAATGGGCTTTTCCTTTGTAGTTATAGCTGTTAGGAGCTATCAAGCATGGGACAGATATACAACTCATTGGTTAAAGGTTTGGGGTTTTTTTTAAGAATATAATACAAATCATGATGATTTCAAGGAAAAAAGACCACATCAAAGACGTCTTGTAAATGCTTTTGTAAGATTAGTTCTAATTATTAATATAGCTTTTGTTAAACGTATTAGTAGCTCATTATCCAAACATAATAATGAGGAATCACCAGTTTTAGAGTTCCATACCTCAAGAGTCACCATCTACACAGCTTTATAGTTTCTTTAACAATTTGAATGAAAGTTGTCACGGTTGTTCACGGTTGAAATAATTCAATGCAGAAAAATAAATCAGATAAATAGGTAATCATAAATCACAATATGGCCAAAACCTCTGTTCCTCATTTGCTTGGGTAGAAAAATCAGCTGGGCAGTCTCAGGAGCTAATTTTTCTATTCTTTGCTGGAAACTTTTGTTTTAATGAGACTATCTGCAAACATTTTGGCTATGGGAAAAGCAGACAGCCACATCTGCCAGAGGCAAGGGAAAACCAGCCTGTGAGGGTTCAGGGGGTAACTGCAGTACGGCTGACACGCTGTGATGAAACTCTGAATAGCTGGTTTAATTTTGGATCTAGATACAGTTTTTCCCAAGCTCATGCTAGTCATGCCTCTTTTTCAGCTTCTGTGCAGCCTGTTACTTTTGCGAGTGGTCAAACAGATGGTGCCAGAGATAGCTGTGACCAAACTACTTGCTGCTTTATAGATCATGAATACCTCCCAGGAATGATTTAGTATGCACCAGAGAATACAAAGCACACGTAATAGAATTTTCTCCCCTTACCTTACTGGTAAATAAAGAGCAGACTGTTAGCCTAGCTGAGATATCCAATTCATGTTTGAAGTTGGCATCCTTTCAAATTAATGGCAGTTTTTCCATGGGTGCAATTAAAGAGCTCTTCTCATAGTCAGACATGTAGTTGAAGTAGATGGTCAAAATCTTTTGTCTAGTGAGAGCTGAAAGAGTCCTGACAACTTTTGTGGGCATATCAGGGAGCAAGGAGAGCAGTAACGAAGCTGAGATTGTAGATATGAGCTGTGATATGGGAGGCTTCAAGAACAGATCTATACCTGTCCTTCAAAATGTTTCACTTTGGCAGATCCTTTCTGATTAATCTGACCGGAGCCTAGAAGGTGCCTTGCTTTCAGTCAGATTCCTATTTCTGACAGGCATTAAAGAAAACCTAGGAGACAACTGTGTTGGAATAGGTTAAAAAGGAAAATCAAAGAATTGTAAACAAATACAATTGAAATGTACATAAACTGTGCTTTGTGTAGATAGGAACAAAAGTCCGTGGTACTGCATATTGAAAAAAAAACTTTAAGAAAGTGGGTGGTCACCTGCCATGTCTTTCTGGGAGGAATTTAAGGGTTTCAAATCATTTAGCCAGGTAATGTGGTATGATATTTGTTAGTGTTGAAAGCTGATCTGTGCACCAAGCGAGAGAGAGAGCGTGACTTGTCAAGTGTAACACCTTTGGTCTTCTCAGAAAAAGCCTTACTGAATTTCTGTAGTAAAAGCCCCAGATATTCTTCTCTGAGTTTAATCCAAAGAATTAGACAAACAAATGTCTGCTTTACAGTCAAACGGAAGGTACGCAAGAATCCAGGATTGCTTTCCTGGATCCTCAGTTCATCTACTTTGTTCTGACATTTTTGCTGTTCTCAGCTTCATCAATGAAGGACAAGAAATTCTGCAGAATCATCTACAGATACAATAGCTTGTTCTCCAGGGGCATCAATCAAACCCTGGAAAAGTTTCCTTCTATTATTCTAAATACAGTCCAACATACTCTCAACTACTGTTGATTCTTGCTTCCATAAAGGCTCATATAAATAATGAAACTAATTGCCTTTGAATACTTTTGTTAAATATTTAACAGCTGTCCAGTATATAACTCAAAGAACCAGTGTGAGGATTTTTTTTCCATGATAATGTTGAAGGAATGTAATCCAATGAACAGAAAATAGTTAGTAAGAACTCTGAAAACTCAGATATATAGAGAGATATATATATATATGTATGGAAACTGTGGTGTCAGATATCCAGAATCAGTGGATTTATATTTCACTGCTTCTGCAAAATGTTTAAAAAATCAGAATAAAAAGTCAAAATAAAATTTCCTTATAAATATTAAGATTTTTTAGATTAAGGAATACCTTCAAATATCTAGATATTAATTTAGGGAAAAAGTATATAAAGAAATTCAGAATTCTGTTGTTTGAGCAAATTTTGAGGAATGATCAATAAATAATTGCTGGTGTCATGTAATGAGTAGCAAAGACATAAATTAAACTGTGTACTGTTTATCCTGGGTGGATGATTCTAAGCTGGATCCTTCTGGAAAAGATCACCATATCATAAAAAACTATAATTTTCCACGCAAAAAAAGGGACTTAATGAAGAAGTCAGAAAGCTTACTTCTGACATATCCTAACAGGAGATCTTGACTTTAATCACGTGGATGTGTATTTGGTGGCCTTCCTGCTGTACTGTATCCCCACCATTTTTATCTCCATGTGAGTAGTGTAGTTAGATTGTAACTGTCCATACCTTAGTGACCAGTGGTTTTTTTTAGCTTAGGGATCAATTCACAGAATCATAGAATGGTTTGGGTTGAAAGGGACCTTAAAGATGATCTAGCTACAACCCCCATGCCATGGCCAGGGACACCTTCCACTAGACGGTGATCTATACGAATGTAAAGGTATCCACAAAACTGATTTAAAGTCCCATTTCCATATGGAGAGGTGTACCAAATAGAACTTTGAAAGGGTGTGCCTTAAATCTGGAGTCACTGAATATTGACATTACTGATTAAGAAGATGAGCTAGAATATATAATTATCAAAATGTACAGTGGTCTCTGGGAAAGTCAGCAAGCACAAGGGGGACTAGACAAGGATTCAAACAAATATTAAGAATTTGAAGAAATCAGGAGAAAAAGAATGCTGGTTTTTTTAAGCCAAATGTCTGGTGCTACGTTGGGAGCAAACTGCTGTACAAATACAAAATGGAGAATAATTCACCGGTCCGTAGTAATACATAAAAGGAAGATACTTAAGATTACAGTAGGTGAATGAACATGACTAAGCAAGAGCATGAAAAGGTAAAAAAAGAAAATTTCTGTACTGGGATGTAAAAATAATAGTATCCTTTTAATCTCCCTGGTGCCAAAAGGCTATAGCTAACTACTGTATCCAGTGCTGATTTAAGAAAAATATGTAGAAACAGCAGGAGGTTAAAAACGTACCTCAATACAAAAACCAAAATATCTAGGCTGCTTAGAGAAAAGAAGATGGTCAAAATGCATGGCAGCTGCTGATAAAACAGTTTCTTGTCCTGCCCTTGTCTGGCTGACAATTAAGGGATTTGAATAGGATTGGAAATTTTATCCAATGTTAGGAAAAAGTTCCTAATGAAAAGGATATTTAAACTCTGGAAAATGTATAAAATTGCTATCTATGGAAGTTTTGAAAAAACAAGCTAAATGGATATCTGAAGTACTGTAGAGGAATTTGTTGTGCCTTGAGATAGACAGATGACTTTTATTGCGTCTTGAGTTCTCTACTATTCCAGTTGTATTTCTTCTGGAACTGTTGCTCCTCTGCAGAGTCCATAATGTGATTCTGGCACTTTATTTACAAATACTTGTTCACTTCATGCTGTTAATACCACTTGTTTTACTTTTCTGTATTGTTTCTAGTAAGAGACATAGGATAAGCATGAAACCCTAGACTGGTGGTTAGGTTATTTGCAAGGAGAAAACATAAAATTTAATTGCTCCTCCAGCATCAGTTCTGTGTTCAGTTGTTTTCTTTTTTTCCTTTAAATCTAATTTATTTAAACATAAATCTTTTGATCCCTCAGCCAAGTGGATATCAAAACTGCTAATAGGTGTCAGGGCCACTCACCCTTCGTCTTCTGGTCTATCAGTCTGGATTTTTTTTCTATGTTATACAAGGATTTGACAGGACAAATAGTGAAAATCATTATCCAGATGTATGTATAAATACAAAGAGGTGAAAACTACAATTCTCCTGAGACAGAAAGTGAATTGAAGCTGGGATTTCCGAAGTATATGATGAGTCTATGTTACAGGTATCTGTATCGGAACAGGTGCATGGTTTGCGCTCTGAGTTCCAAAAGGCAAGTGTTTTCATGACTTTTTGAGCTGGAGGGTGTCTTTGGACTGTAAGGTTTAATCATTGCATGTGGATTTATTGTCTATCAATTTGTCGTGTCTTT
Source organism: Melanocharis versteri (assembly GCA_013397845.1). Lineage (NCBI taxonomy): Eukaryota > Metazoa > Chordata > Aves > Passeriformes > Melanocharitidae > Melanocharis > Melanocharis versteri. The sequence goes on along the minus strand of VZTG01007434.1, from coordinate 728,479 downwards.
CATGAATCCATTTATACTTTCGGCCTTCAACACATCCACTGCCAATGAGTTTCACAAGATAATTATGCATGCAATGATTAAAGCCCTTCCATCTGTTTGTTTTAAATCAACAGATTTTGTCTTAGAATTTCACTGGGCATACCCCACTTCTTATGATGTGATAAGCAGTGAATAACTGTGTCTTACTTTTTACACATTGTTCATGTTTTACAGATCTCTCTTATCAATGAGTCTTTTTAGAAATGCAAGTCTTCGTCATCCATTTAGTTTTTTCATCATGTAAAAGCTGCTCTATAATTCTAATAAGCCTCTACCTTTCCTGATATTCTTATTCCCTTTTTGTGAGAGCTTAATGAGAGCCACACACAGCACTGAAACGTCCATCTCCATACCTCACATTTCTCAATGACCTTTCTGCGTTATTTTAACTGCTTTCACAAAATCCTGTCTTGCCACATTCGTCCTCTTTTTGGCTCTTTGGCCACCGGCGAGCGCAGCACTGTTTTCAAAGAACCAGCCACAGTAAGTCCAAGGCCTCATCCTGGAATGCTCTTAATTACTTAGTACCAACAGCTGCGTTTATATACTTGATATTCATTTTCTCCTATATGTTATGCTGTACCTCACTAGCACTGAACATCACCTGTAATTTTATTATCAGTATTTCACGCACCTTTGTAACAGTCCTCTGTCAGATGCAACCGTACAGGAGATTATATTTAATATATGTTTATAGCTGTTTTCCCCTTCTGTTGTCAGATTTTTTTGACACATTTCCTGTTCAGTTTCTGTTCCATTCCATATCTACCAGCAGCAGTGTTTCCCCCTGCACCAGTTACTTCTCTTGTAATCTGTTGGCATTATTTATTAGGAGTTGGGGTTTGTGTTTATTTAGTTTGTTTTTATAAAAATCGGAAAGTATATTAAAACTCAGGTTACCCAAGTTGTGTACTTGTGCTGTCAAACTGGAGAAAGGACAGGTGAGGGCTATAGGCATTTTTGGTGGTCTTAGGGCCTTATTTACAAAGAAAGATTAATGGGATTAAGTGTGGGGAGTTACTAGTCACCTCATTTTGGGCACGCTGTATTGTGTGGATATAAACTGTGAGGCCAGGGAGGACACGCTGGAAGGGGACACTGATATGCAGCTGCTGGTCGTCATGGCAGCTCGTTTTGTTTTCTTTTGTTTTGTTTTACCTGAGCTAGCTTTAAACAGGCCAACTGCAGTGCTGTGAGCAGTGTAGCAACAATAACATGGAGCAGACTGGAAGCTGGAAATCTGCCCAGGAGCAAAATCAGCGCTTTGATAGGTAACCTTTCCATTGGGAGCACAGCTATGGGAGGCCACAGCTTTGCAGCTATCAGCATTCAAGCCAACTAATTTCAGGCTACCTGGGTACTTCTGTGCTACCCAAAGTTGTAGTAAGCATGACGGGGTTGCTGGGAAGAGTTGCATTTTCCCTCAGGCACATGTGAGGAGAAGAGAGACCTGTTTATCACTGTGTGTCTGTGCCTGTGCTTTACAGAGCGGTTCATCCCTTGAGAGGTGGTTTGAACTGTGCAAATAATTATTACCGGGACAAGCACACACCCTGTAGAGGAAGCTGTCATTTTCAGAGGATTCCACTTCAGTTCATTCAGCATACTCAGAGGCACAAAGTGTTTCGCAGGATCTGATAAGTCTCTGCTGCTATGTTGTGCAAAAATATCTAAGGAGCTGTCTTAATTACGGAGAAAAAATACTAACTTTCAAACAGCAAAGAAAAGAGGTTGAAAAGCAGTAGAAAATAATTTTATAATAATTCATTTCTACCGAAGACTGAAGTATCCAGCTCCAAAAAGTCAACAGAAATTAGGACCCCACTAAAGAAATGGTGTCTAAGAATGACCTGAAAGAATCATCGGATTTTTCCTTCAGAGCTCTCTGACTTTCACTGTAAGTTAAACTACATTTTTTTTTTTTCAATTGGCATTCAGAATCCTCCTTCTGCTAGAGTTAACTTGTTCAGTTGTTCCATTTCAGGTGATGTACAGTGCTGTCCCTCTCTGTCACCACCCAGTCCTCCCTGTCTTTTGAAGTGAGACAGAGCTTTACTTGAGGGCTATGGGGCCACCACGACCTGCTGCTCTCTGCAGAGCTGTGTGCTGGCACATCTCTCCCCTTGGCATCTCAGAGAGACACTTTTTTCTGGAAGAATTTGTAATGCACTACATGGGGATAAAAAGAGCCAGAAGACTTACAAGAAACCCATGAAATTCTGATATATATTATGGGAAAATATTTAATTTGGCGTAATTAATAGAGAATTCAGTATATCGCAATGACATCATCCCTAACTTGTGGTTCAAATATTTCCTCAGGATATACAGAACCGTGAAATAGAATAACTTTAATTTTTAATGAATGGAAAAGAAGAAAATGAAGTTTATCTGGGTCACTGAAAGGACATAGATTTATTATTAGACATTACCATTTAAACAGACAAAACAGAGTATCGTTGAGTAGTACACCAAGCCAGCATGTTAAGGTTTGTATAGTTGTAGGCTAGAGATACAAAGATAAACTTATAAAGTCAAAAGATCTCTGAATCTGTGGAATCTTATTACAAAGTATATTTGACAAAAATTTCCTTTATAGAACTACTTCAGGGATGGCAATATCATCATGGTGTTAGGAGGAAACAACTCTGATCTATTATAGGTAAGGGAGATGAAAAAGAAATATTTTTGTAAAAGAGTGAAGATGGATTTATTCGCTGTGTAGGTGACCAAAGGCAGTTGTGAACTGAATGCTGCAGAATTCATATAGGCATTTGTCCTAAAACTTCAAGAGCACAGAAGCAGTTTAGGTTCAGGTATTAGCTCCTTATTAAGGGTACAGAAAGGCTAAGTTGCTTTTCAAATTTGCTGGTCCCCTTTTTTTCATCCTAATCATAGTTTTGCCTTTTTCTGCCATTACAAATGCTTATTTAATTTCAAATTGTAGAAGATCACGCTTTCGTTGTATTGGCATCTATTTCTCTAAGCTGACATTTTAGTTTTTGTAAAAACAATCTATTTCAATGCATCAGCGCTGGACCCTGGTTCAGAAATCAAAGAATTCTGATTCTGTCAACATGTAATAGAAAATGAGCACATGCAATTAATAAATTTGGGAGAAATCTTTTGAATTTTTTCTGAATGTCTGACCTTTCATAGTACTTTGCAATGGCACAGGTGTCATTTTCTGGCTTGAATCATGTTATTTAATATAATTATATTGAATTTGTTACACATCTGTGAAAAACATCTTTCTGTTTATTTTCGGTGAATTTTGCTGATTTGCTCCAACAGGAATTTCACACCCTCCTTTTGAAATAAAATTAACTGGGGATGCCAGTTCAGGAAATAGTAGTTTTCCATTTCGCTATTCCAAGAGTCAGTATAGACTCTTTTTAATCACATACTTTGATTTAGCATAACCAAAGGGAGAATATAAGTGTGGACTGTTGAGAAAAATGTCTGTTTGAAATTCCATTCATCTTGGTATTTGTTATCTTCTACTGGAGCGCATGTATAATTTTTTCCTTAAATGATTATTGAGGACAAGGGATGAATTCCTCATAAGTAAATTATTTAATTAGATTGATCTAGTACATCTACCTGTAACAAAGTGATTCCACCACAGATGATTTAGCAGTGATTTAGTTCAAACTACTGCCAGAATGAAAAATGTTTTGAACTAATACTGTTCCTGCAAGGAACAGGGTCAGGCAGAGATATAGGGAACTGTCATTTGTACATAAAACTATGTGCTATTTTGTATGTTCCCCAGCTACTGACACAAAGATGTTTGATACCTCACTGTGTTCTCCCTTTATTCCTCCCCTCTTTGTTTAACCTTTATGCCATGGACACATTTTTCCTCCTTGAGCTGCTTTCTGCATATCCAATTCAGAGCTATCCAGGCCGTGCTTGAACTTGACAGACTGTACAGTCTTTACTGGTTAATCTCTTGTGTATAATGATCAATTTAATTTTATTTTACCAGATTTAGGACCTGACTGGACTCACTAGGTGGGCTCAGAAGCCTCACATAACTTGTGAAGCATGGGGACAGTCTCCCTGTCAGTGGCTTGGCCGCTGCAAATCATCTCGGATCTACCAATAAAGACTAGTTTGAAGGAGGAGGAAAAGAGCAATACCTCACTGAAAGGGTGTCCCCTAAACTCATAGAATCATTTAGGTTGGAAAGGGCCTCCAAGATCACCAAGTCCGCTGAGTGCCAGGTCCAGTCATTTCTTGAACACTTCCAGGGATGGTGACTCCTCCATCTCCCTGGGCAGTCCATTCCAGTGTGTTCCAGTCCTTCTGCTTTTGCACTGAGCAGGCTGGATAGCTCTTCCTCGGGAAACATATATTTCCGTCTATAATATACTCATGATGAATCTTTGCTTCTACTAAAAGTATGCTATAGGATCCAAATTAGTTATACACATACCCTGTTCTGGCCATTTTAAAAGGTCAAGTTCTTTATAGGCCTAGTAAGGCAAGTAGCTCTACATAGTGCCCTGGCCTGTGTGAAAATGGGAAGCTGAGTACATCCGGGGAAGCAGATCCCTGTGCTCCTCAAGAAAAAGGTGTCTGACATACAGAGAGACCTTAATCCTCAAGCAATCAATTTTACTCTTTTAGAATGCTGCTTGTACCACATAGGCTATAGGATGGAGCCACAGAGAGCTCAGTGATTGTAGGAATGTCACATGTTCATAAAAGCTGACAACTCCCCCTTGAATATGAAGCATGTGTTTCTCACATTTAGGAGACAAAATAAGGAGAGGCTCCCTACACAGAGCGAGGGGAGCTAAGCCTTCCTCTCATCCTGGCCCTTCAAAAGGTCGGTGCAGAAAGTGTTGTAACACAAAGTGATTTCAACCTGACTCTGCTAGTGTGACATTTGGAGCATGGCTGTGGCAGTGTGATGTGACAGCAGGCGAATGTTGCGTTGTGCTGTGTTAGTAAATGGCAGACGGCCTGATAAAAATGAGGGACTTACGTATTTAGTCTGTGCTTCCCCTCTCCAGAAGGAAAGACTGAAAAGTCTCTGAAGTGTGGATCCCAAAGGTCAGTAAATGCACGAACGGCTTGTTGAATTCAGAGAAGAGAACAGAATTTAAAAAAAAAATTGTGAATTTTCACACACAGAAAATGTTAAGTAGGATTTAAGGCTGCAGTTGTATACAGAAGCTATAAATCATCAAAAGCTTTTTAACTGCTCATATACAGGTTTGATAAATTCAGCTGACAACCTAAGTGATAACCTGTAGCCAAATGCTAGATTATTGCCTGTGTGTTACAGGTTCATTTTTCAGCACTTTAGAACTACTTTAATCCCTGAAAGACTCAAGTAGCTTTAGTCTATCTGATTTACTGTGCTAGCTAAAATCAGTGGTGCACATAACTGCAAATGTGGGCTGACTCTGGAGCAAGTGGGGTTTACAGAAGCATTAATTCTGGAAAAGACCATGGGCTTGCAAGCCATAAATATGTAGATAGATATGCTGTGGATATAGAATGTCCTACTGATACCATGGACCATTGTGTAAGTTAAATATTTCATCCCTTGTCTGGGCTTGAGTTGGACTGGTGCTTCTGTTTCCCTTGTTAATACGTATTTTAATTATCTTTTTTTAAAATGAAAATTCAAATTACTTTTTTTTATCCCTCTATGATCTATCTCTTTGTATGAAAGAGGCTGACTAAATGAAAGGAATACAAAAGATAAACTGTTAGGGGGAAAGACAACTGAGTTATACATCTTAATTTCTAATTCACTCAGGCATTTTGAAAATGCTACCCAAAGTGGATTTCCCCAAAGATTAGCTCAGTTGGTCAGAGCACAGTGCTAATAATGCCAAGGACGTGGGTTCAATACCCATGTGGGCCATTCACTTAAGGGTTGGATTCGATGATCCATGTGGGTCCCTTCCAACTCAGAATATCCTGGGATTCTGTGAAGCTAGCTGGCAGCCAAGTCAGCCTAGGCATGCCCCATCCCAAATGGAGCAAGGCTGAAACCTAACTTTTTTAAGATCTAGTTGCCAGATAAATGCGTCTTCCTTGACTTCATAACTGAAGATTTGAGCGTAAGCATTTTTCCAGTGCTCTTCCTCCCTTAGACCTTTGTTGTGATTGACTGTTCCAGTTTGAGACAAATTTGGGAGGAAACGTCCAAGAAGATCTTGCCAGAAAAATGATAATGTTTTCTTGCTCTTTTGCTGAATAAGAAAAAGACAATAACAGTCTAGGTAGGAGCATTGCAGAGTTCCTCATCTCTGCCTTATGAAACTTAATGTTGAGATTTACTTAGCATGAGATCCTAAAAGGAATAAAAGTTTATCTTAAATGATCTGTCGGGTTCAATTTATTTGCAGTAATTGGCCCGGAGCTCTTCCATTTAGCAAGACCTTGGCTGCTCTCGCATGGGCAGAGTGCTTGGAAGTAAAGGCTCTTTTTGCTGCCTTAAGATGCACCCATGCAAAGCAGTCCAACCAGCATCCCTGGCAGGAGTTCCTATCCCACAGGGCCATGGACAGATGTACTGGGAGAGTAGCTTTGGGCCTTCACTGTCTGCATACATCCCTCCTGCTGCTGGGCAACAGATCCTGCAGAAATGTGTGCTGCTTCTTTCGTGACAGATTAGAGGAATTCAAGAAATGACTGGACCTGGCACTTGGTGCCACGGTCGAGTTGACGCGGGGGAGATCAGTCAAAGGTTGGGCTCCGTGATCTTGGAGGTCTTTTCCAACCTAAATGATTGTGTGATTCTGTCATTACGAGCAGCCTTCTTGCCTCAAACAGCACGGCCATGGCCAGGTGTGGGTAATGTGGGCAAGGTGCACTCAAGCCTTCGGGCTGATGCCAACCATGGACTCTTGACGCGCGTTATTGACACCCCAGATTTATCAGTGCTTCTCCTGAACTTCAGATACCTACAAGCTGCACACGCAATGGATGGGGACAAGAGATGATTTCTAGGCCTTAGCAGCATCTCTTGCTTTGTGCTTTCACCAGCTCACTAAAATATAGTCTAAAAGAATAGGTGTAAAAGTGGCTCATCATTATTCTTCATTGCAATATAATTAATTGATCTCATGACTCTGTAATTTACACTCATTCAAGAGGCATTAATTCCAGGTGACATTCATATTCTCATCATTTTGGATAAATTTAGGATGAAATATTATGCTTTATTTAAGACTACATATATTCCTCTGGTTTGCTTTCCTTTCATCTTGGCATTGCAACTATTATTAAAAACAAGCAAAAAGTGGGGTGACAGGAGTGAAGGGAGTGAAAGGGAGTGAAATGTTACATTTGCATGTAACCAAGTATTCAAAAGTCAGCAATTACAGGATCAAAGGTAAAACCTCACAAATAGTTTTTCTGTCCATTATAAAGTATAAAATTACTAATGTTGAAAATCTCTAGCAATGAAAAAGTTGTAAGCAGCTGAGGTAAACTCATTCAAGGTCCAGATAAGGAAACTGGAACAGTCTGTGCTGACAGACCTGATTTTAACTGGGCGAGAGATTAGGTCATAGAGTGGCCTTTAGTCACTTTGCATTAAAAAAGTGAAATTCTGTCCCTGATTTACATTGCTCAGGATGGAGATGGAAACACAGAGTTGAAATATTTCACAATGTTACTCTAATTCAGTCAAATTTTTTGCCACTTAGCATTCCAGATAGTTTCTTGACTAAAACAGAAATGGGGAGGCTACCCAAGATGCACAGAAAGGAAAAGCAGTCTTCAGGGTTCTCTGAATTTTCCCTTTGTCAATCTTTTTTTATTCATCTTTGTTGATATCCGCCCAGAGCAGCGAACTGTTAAAAAAGCTAGACCTTGAAAACTGGGTTTAATTCTTCCTGTGGTAAAAATTCTAGGAATTTTACAATTGGTTACATTATGTATTAAAAAAAAAATAGTGATGTGCATACACTGTTATCTCAGATTCGACATAAACATCATATGGCATCCTCTGTCACCAGCATGTGTGTATTTTCCACTCTTTGTAGAAGGCCAGTAGCAATCAGTCCCTGAAATAGTGGTAAACTCCTTTGTGCTTTGACTAGAATATCCTCCCGTGTATTCCCTTTTCTCAGATGGTATGAGTTTTCTGGAAATTGTCCTCGTCTGAGACTTGTGAATTGCTGTTCGTTAAATTGCCTCAGATTTCCCAAACTAAAAGATATGGGTGCCTCGTGAAGGTCTGAAGCAGGAGGAAAGCTTCCTGGCTGGTACAAAAGAGGTTTCCATTCCTATACTACAATTTAGCAGCCATTCTCAATGATGAGAATTTTGCCTGTGGTCCATAATTATGAGGGTAGAGAAAGACTTAGTGGAATATTTAGATTATGTGTTGGCCAAATCATCAGGTAACTCTATGTAATGGTCAAGTAGTAGAAGACGCTGCCAGGACAGTTATGCCATTCACATTCCATTTTTCAAAACAAGCTAGCTAGATGATGGTGGATAATTAATCCTGATGGAATGACCAAGGACAAACAAAACTGAGCAATAGCTGTTTCTCTTTTTCATCTGTAATGGTTCTATAAATTGTGCTGTTACATAGAAATCAATAGCTGATCTGTTAGATGGATAAAACCCAATCAAGAGATAAAATATAAATGAAGCTTCATCACACTAAATTGGGTCAAATCCCATTGGAAATGGGTCAAGCCTTTAGGAATCCTTCCCTACTGTTGATTATAATGAGTGTGCAAGGTTTTAAAACCAGCTTACAGGTTTTAATCAGCAGTAGCTTATGGTATAATGAATTACTACTGTGTATGTGCATTAATGAAGCAGTGCTTTATGAAGACAGTGTAGTTGTACCATTGCAAGCTCTGAGCCTGATACAGCAAAGTTCTGAGTCCATCCTGAAATGTTAAATTAGTTGGGCATTCAGGATTTTCAGCATCTCACACAGTCAAATGTGTAATGCGACAGACAACGCAAGAGACCTCGTTTTGCACGTGGATTAAATACTCATCTGTGACTGTAGCAGCTTTTAAATTTTTCAGGTATTGATCCACAGCCTACTTTGATCTTATAGTATATAATCTGAACCAATGTTAATATTAAGCACTGAAATACAGAAATTATGTTCTTGAGGCATATGAAATACAAAACTTTTTTCCTTCAAGAAATGGAGTTATACCAGGCATGTGACAGTCTGCTGCAAAGCCTTCTCCAAGGACTACAAATGAAAAAGGTGTACATAGAATTTAGTTCTTGCTAAAGCGTTTATACAGTTAATCATGAGTCATTTTGAATGGGGTTTTTTGTGGGGGGTTTTTTTTTCAGTTGGTTGGTTCGTTGGTTGGATTTTTGGGGGGTTTTTTTGTTTGGTTTTTCTGTTTTGACACATGTGCAAATTGACTGTTCTTGCCAGGGGAAAATGATCTTCCAAATTTCATTAATATATTTTTTTAATTTGATAACTGAAATTATGGATTTGATTGAATGTGATTTTAGTTAGTTTACCAATTAAATGGTACAAATGTAAATCCTCAAGCTGTTCCTCAGATGTTTGCTTGGTCTTTAATTCCCTGCATGCCCATATTTACACCAGCATTTATCTGATCCAGACTTACATTAAAATGTGGCACATCTAAGCCACATCTAAGCCCTAGTAACTCAGGAAAAACTATTTTCTTACAAGATGCGACATTCCTTAGGATGCACCCGTGCGTAGCAGACAGACCATCCACATAAAAAGTGCATCATTCAGATGTAGTTCCATCCTCCTCTCTATGTGGAGCAGGAATTTGCATCAAAACCTCCTTTATTCTGAAGTTACTGAGCTGCTCCTGAGCTATATCTGGGGTGAATTTCTAAGTCTTTCATGCTTATTCTTTTTTGCAATGTATAAATAACTAAATAATAATTTACTGCAAAGAAAGAGCAAAATGACAGTGCAGGAGCTGGAACATTCATCTAAACTGGGGAGAGCTGAGTTTGGATCCCTCATCCAGCTTTTTCTGAGAGGAAACCTAAATGTTTATTTAATGTGTCTCAGAGGAATGTTCGTGTTACTGATCTAGGAGGCTGAGTGAGGTTAGCAGAAATTTCTCTTTCTTGTCACAAAAAATTGTTGGGTCAGATCTAGAATATATTTGCACTGTTAATTATGCCCATATTTGTTTTTGACCTTGGTGCCTAGGTCATTGAATCTCCTGGCCAACACAAGTGGACACAGAAATAGAAATTCCTTAACTTATATTTACAGTCATAGTAACAGTCATAGACCTTTGAACTAATTTATTAACAGGAAGAGGTAAACAATAAGCTTAAACTATTTAAATGGTAGGAAATTTCAATAAAAATCTTAAGGCTAAATATATCAGTGCAACAGGAGTCATCTTTGGCTGAGCTCAGTTTTTGTTGTCTGTGTGCTGCACTCTATTTGTACAGGTGTAAGTGACAGCAGGATTATTTTTTGTGAGCAGGTATTGTTTTCTTTAGTGGCCTTTTCGAAAACCTTTATTTCAAACATTTGTCCTTCAACTCTTTTCAAAGCTATGCTGCTATGTGTGATAAATCATTGTGTAAGAAGGGAATAATTTATTAGTTCTGTGTTTGTTTTCCTTCACCTTTTTTTTTTTTTTTTTTGGTAAGGATGTCATCTCAGGAGATGAAATCTGTGTCATGTGTGATATCCATGAAAATTCAAACAACTTACCCAGATAGTTGCATCTGGGCAAGTTGTCTTGGACCACCTCTTAACAAAGATGCAGGCAATTCCAGAATGAAACTAAATCTTATTCTTTGGTATGTGTCTATAAGAAATCAAGCAAACCATGCTCTATAAGAAGTGCCTGTCTTCCTCAGCTTCTTGACAGAGACCCTGGACAAGGTAGCCGTGAAGTCCGCACCATATCCATTGAAGTTTGGACAGAGGAATCCCACTAAATCATCTTCTAACTAATAAATAGTGTAGTGGCTGTAAAAGGGAGGAATTAACTGCAGCAATAATAATAATGATAAGTTAAATAAAGTACTCCCCAGATGTCTCTTGTGTAGGTTTAGAATCATCAGTCACTTCCCATATAATAACATTTAAATAACCAAGTTCAGACACTAATTTTTTGCTGGCTTTAGATCTCACCAAAATTATTTGCTGCTGCTGAAGAATAAATCAAACAACTGTAAATCCATATATCCTTGCTGAGAAAGCTGAGAAAGCCCAAACGGTATTTTTTAGTAATGCAAATTAAGATGAAATTCATTTTAGATTCCTCCCCAGCACAATAATTTGGACAACACAGGAAATCTGAAGACTAGTTCCTCAGTTCCTAGAATTGGTAGGTATATCACCCTGAATGACTTATTGTAGTAGGACAAGGGAAAAAAGGAGACTTTACCATCCTAACTTATACTGCCTTCGTGCATAAAGTTTTCTTGTGCATGCAAATCATGGTGAATACCCAGGAGTACACCATCCAGAAACCAGGAAGCTCTCAGTGAGGTTGCCAACACCAAGCTCTGTTGCACTTCTTACCCTCTGTATGGTGAACTATGAATTGAAATATTCATCCACATTTTTCACCCATTAGGCTGACTTTAAGGCGGGTTAGGAATAACAATTTGCTTCAAAAAACTGAGCAAATTAGGTTTTTTAATAGATAATGATCTGATAATTTGTGTATTTATGATGCCAAAGCTCAGTTGGCTGAACCAAGGTAGCTGAGTTGGTGACCCAACAGCCTGTGAAAAGGTGCAGCTTCCTTGTGAGTGGTGCCTTGTGTCTTCAGCAGAAAGCTGTCGTGAGCAGTCTTGTGGGATGTGTCATCTCAGGCTGATGGGTTCTGTTTTGGAGTGAATTTTAGAAGCACAGAAATTGTTAGTGTCATACCTGGGTTTTGGACACTTCGTGGGCTCCCTGAGGCACCTCGCTAATTGCTTGTTGTCTTAGACTTGGAGAGCTGTGGCTGACTGTGTCCCCTTGTCCTTGTTCCGTGCAGCAACCCAGTTTGGTGTCTCATCACCTCAGCAGAGATTCCTGTGTCTCTCCCTCTTATCAGATTTGTTACTGACACAGAATATTTTGACAATCGCATCTCTACAGAAACAAATCAACCAACCAAACAGAAAAAAACCCAAAGCCAAATTCTGTTTGGTTATAAGTATATAATTTTAAATTTTAATTAAAAAAAAAATATTTATTAACTATTACTGAATATTGCTATACGTAGTAATCCTGTTTAACATCTGAGAAAGAGATTAAATATTTCAGAAGTTACATTTTGCATTTGTTGGTTTTGCTTGACCATCAAAGGAAGTTGCAAGATAAATTTATTTGTAGTAAGAAAAAAATCATTTGTGNTCCTAACTTATACTGCCTTCGTGCATAAAGTTTTCTTGTGCATGCAAATCATGGTGAATACCCAGGAGTACACCATCCAGAAACCAGGAAGCTCTCAGTGAGGTTGCCAACACCAAGCTCTGTTGCACTTCTTACCCTCTGTATGGTGAACTATGAATGGAAATATTCATCCACATTTTTCACCCATTAAGCTGACTTTAGGGCTGGTTAGGAATAACAATTTGCTTCAAAAAACTGAGCAAATTAGGTTTTTTAATAGATAATGATCTGATAATTTGTGTATTTATGATGCCAAAGCTCAGTTGGCTGAACCAAGGTAGCTGAGTTGGTGACCCAACAGCCTGTGAAAAGGTGCAGCTTCCTTGTGAGTGGTGCCTTGTGTCTTCAGCAGAAAGCTGTCGTGAGCAGTCTTGTGGGATGTGTCATCTCAGGCTGATGGGTTCTGTTTTGGAGTGAATTTTAGAAGCACAGAAATTGTTAGTGTCATACCTGGATTTTGGACCCTTTGTGGGCTCCCTGAGGCACCTCGCTAATTGCTTGTTGTCTTAGACTTGGAGAGCTGTGGCTGACTGTGTCCCCTTGTCCTTGTTCCGTGCAGCAACCCAGTTTGGTGTCTCATCACCTCAGCAGAGATTCCTGTGTCTCTCCCTCTTATCAGATTTGTTACTGACACAGAATATTTTGACAATCGCATCTCTACAGAAACAAATCAACCAACCAAACAGAAAAAAACCCAAAGCCAAATTCTGTTTGGTTATAAGTATATAATTTTAAATTTTAATTAAAAAAAAAATATTTATTAACTATTACTGAATATTGCTATACGTAGTAATCCTGTTTAACATCTGAGAAAGAGATTAAATATTTCAGAAGTTACATTTTGCATTTGTTGGTTTTGCTTGACCATCAAAGGAAGTTGCAAGATAAATTTATTTGTAGTAAGAAAAAAATCATTTGTGCAGTATTGAAACCTATGAGTTGATTTCATTAATTCATTATTTGTTTCCACCAAAAATTAAATACTGACAAAAATTGTAATTTAATTTGAAGACAGTCCTTTTAAAACTGGCTTTAAAATTTTCTTTTATTTATGATTACTATAAAAGCTGTAGTAATATAATTTTAGAAAAATATCATCTTATCTGGCATGCTCATATACAAATTTGTTGTGATAATTCTGTTCAACTTTATTTTCAAGAGGCCTGTTTTCTTTCTGAGGTAGAATTAAATTAGTCATACACAGGTTCCTCTAAGAAAATGTCTCGTGCAAGAAGCAGAGAAATTCAGATGGTTTTTCACCACTTCAAATTATGTGTATAGTGCTTTCTTGATTGTTAAATTACACTCTAGGCTAGGTCAAGGTATAGAATAATTTTTATTTTCAAGTGGATGGGAATTAGATGATTTAGAAGCATATTACTGGGTATCAGAGAGCACGTAATTTTATGTTTAAGCTCAATGGAAGGTTTGTATGGGGTGTAAAGGAGGCTTTTATAAAGAAAAGAGGAGCAGGAAATTGGACCTCTTCAAAACAGATTTTCCCAAGTTCTCTTTACTAAAGTCAGTAAGTGGGTTTTCACAAAACAAGTATCAGCTATTGAAGGTAACAGACAATGCACAAGCTAGGTCATAATACATTTAGCTTTTGTTTGCGATCGAATACAATTATCTTTCATCCATAGAGGTTTACAGCATGTCCTGTAGAAATCTCCTAAGATATGAAAAGCCCCACTGAAGGAAATAAAAACAGTATGTCTGAGAACATCATGCCCCAAGTTAAAAAAAAGAAAAATTTTATACATTTTGAAAAATGCAGTGCCAGTGTATATTTTCTGGTTTTTCGTTACTTCATTTTCACAGGCAAAATCAGGAAACTCAGAAGGACAGTTTCATAAACAAAAGTCTCAAGCTGAGTAGTTATTGCTGTTCTATTGGTGAATTGCCACTTTTAAACTGGACCTAGCTGAATGATGCTTGTAACTCTCTCTTTGGACCTCTGCTGAAAAAACTTCAAAATGGTAGAGAAATGCCCCAAATAGTTGTTCTGCTTTAAGAAACTTAGAGAGATATGAGATTAGGGACTTAATAGGCAAAAAGGTCTGTACATAATATTTCTTTTGGAGGTATGCAAGCATTAAGGATAAACGTGGTTCTCTCAGGGCTCTCATCTCTCCAAGATTACATGCTATACCTTTTGGCAGTGAAGCGTGATGAGGCTGCGTCTGTCTCCTCCCATCGTTTCTCTGTGCCTCCCACCACCTTTGCTACTCTTCACCAGGCTCAGCATGGTTGCCTGACCTGGCCACTGAGCTGTGTGTGTCCTACAGCTGTACCTGTGTCAGCCTGCTCTCTGGTCTCTCTTTTCAGTTCTCCTGGTCTTGCAGAGTATTTTTGGTATGTTGAAGGGGTGGGGTGGGGCATGTGTCAAAGCTGTGAAAGGATTCAGTGTTTTCAGGGTAGGAGCATGAGCAGGAAAGGACTGTCATCAATGGCTAGTCCAGAAGAGTCCATGAATTTTTCATGGCAGCTCCACTGTCCCTCCCACATACACACACAGGAATACCAGAAAACCTATGACATACTACCCTTGAATAAAACAGCAGCTTCAAAATCTGCAAGAATGCCTGGGGGCATTCTGCACAGGGATGAAATAACCTAAGTGATGCAGCAAGTTGACTTGGTCTCAATACCAGTTGCAGAAGTGAGAATTGCCTTCCTTATGAATTGTAATAATCCTGTCCTTTACAGCTCGGGGTTGAACAGCATCTGCAGAAACAGTCCATGAATAGGATACATGAGTTATAGAATATTTTTCATTTAACTAAGAAACTTCCATTTCTAGGAATATATCCACTGGTGTGTGCCAGAAATAATTCAGCAGAGCAAAGGCAAAGCAAGTTGGTGCTGCACGTGGAAAACTGAGGTGCTGCCAAACAGCAGCGCTCTCCCTGTTGATGGTGTGATTGAAAAGGAGCCAGCGACTCCTCTTGCAGCTAGGCCAGTGCAGAGGAAGGTGCAACACAAGCACAGTTCTGTTCAGCAGCTGTGTATTCCCCCATGTTTACTCATGGTACTGCTGCAACGAGGAGTAACGTGATCTGGTCAAGTGAAAAAGTGATTTAAGCAGGGTGGGATTAAACGCAAGGCAAACCTTAGCAAGAGCTCTACAATATGTGCCGTAAATCCTGGCCCCTCTGTTGTCTCTTCTTTTTCCTGGTACTGCTTCTATCAGGGCCGTGGCCACAACATCTCTGTTCCTCCTGGAAAATCAGATGGTAAGACCATTGAGGTGGGGAGGGCATCAGCAATAAGGAAAAGACTATAGCTGGAATTTGGGGGTCCCAGATTTCCAAATATTCAAGAGAAGATCAAATATTCAGGTGAAGTGACTGCTCTCACACAAGTGTGATTTCTTCTCTAAGTTGTGTTTCATATGTTTGTGGCTGCTGCTTGCTCATGAGTTTTGACCTTTATTGTCTTACATGCCATTGTTCTTGTTTAAATCAAAGTTACTTAAATCTAGAGGCAAGAGATTTGTGCTAGATTTTTCTGTATCTACCCAAAACACAGGGAAGCAAGAGAACATTTTTACCTCTTTTACTGAATAGCAGTACGAGCACTTGTCTTGCATTGCTAGCTCCCATCAATCTGTACATGCTATTGCAGGAGAAAGAATTGTTTATAAGACGGTGAAGAGACAAAACTTGGGCCTAAGTTTAAGTACTTTTTAAATACAGTTTTATACTGAGATTCTTAAAATTTGGGTAGTTAAAGAGTTATGGTCAAGTATGGATCACTAACTCTATAAAACACGTGACACAGATTATCATTCTGTTCCAGTCTTTTTTTTTTTTTCCTTCTGGAAACATTCTATGACTTAAATTTCCTCCCAATGCTGTAAATACCAAGGGATTGGTAGCAGTTACTGAGATACATATGCACTGAGATGTGTACTCATTCACTTCAGGTATGATTTAAAACCCCTTCTCAGTTTAATCACTGGTTTTGACTTTCAGACTTGTCAGAAATAAAGTTAATGGGAAAACTGACTTTTGTAGGTAGCTTATACTAATACTTTGCTGTCAGTTTCAGAAAAAAACTTCTTAAAATCTTTTTAAACTGTTTTTTAGCATTACTTGCTTCCAAAATTCTGCTTACTCTCATACTCTGAACGAGCTTCAGCTTTCTTCACTTATCATGCACCTACAATTTTTAACATTGTCTTAGGCAAAAGGCAAAAAACTATATTAGAACAGTTAGACACTAATTCCTCTCATTTAAAGCACTACAATTTTTTGAGTTTTGATCCCAGTTGTAATGAAAAACCGATTACATCAGTTTTATACAGCAGTTTCCCAGAGTTTTGTGCATCTTATGGAGGTTATTTAATCTAGTATTTTATGCCCAAACAATTTAAAAAATTTCTACCATTCTTCAGTCTCATACTGCAATATTCATACATGAGAAAAAATGCATACTTCTGCTTTTCTAGTTTTAATCAGCTTTGCAAAGATTTTTGCCTTATATTATATTTCACTCCTACAGGCATAAATCCTGTCCTAACAAGACAATGTTGCTGTATGCTATCAATTTTCTGGGCAGAATAGATTCTCTCAAACTGGGAGTGTCTTGTCAAATTGTTTTCTCTTAGTACCTAAAATACCAGTTTTAATTCTGGAAATTCTTAGAGAAGTGTATTTAATGTTATGCACAAATACAATGCTACACTTACGCATAAACCCTTTTGTGCTCTGGCTGTGCTTTGCCACGCAACTTTATTCCAGAGCTGTCTGTCAGGTGTATTATATAACTGCTCTATATTAATTATTAAATCCTTTATTATTTAGAGTAATTATAATTTAATGGCTGTAGCTTTCCGTGGGAGGTTTTTTTTCTCTTAATGCTAGTCTGCTTCCAGTAGCTATTCAAACTCCAGATGAATAAATAAAAGGAAAAATAAATCAGAATTTAAAATGAAACGGCACAACAGTGACGTATACCATATTTTAGGAAAAATTTTTAAGAAATCATTAAAGATAAAATCAATGAGTTTCACTTTAAAACTGTTCTTTGTATCTTAGTCAGTCTTCTACACCAATTTCTTTGCTTTTAGTAAAACACGTTGTTCCTAATTAGTGCTAAAAGGAAATCTCTGTTGGACCTTTTTCCTCCTTTTTTATTTTTTTCCAGTGGATTAGTACAAAGAGATTACTCAAAACAGGTTAAAGCAAGTGGAGGTTTGCTGAAGCAGCAGGAAAAATTAGTTATTTCTCTGGAACTTTGACTTTTAACCAGTTCCAGTTGGAGTGTGTTTTTTTCTCTTGAATATAGGATCAGTTTACAGGTAAAAGAAACCAAATGTGACCAAACCAAATCAGTTTTCTTAATGAGTTGTCTTTGGCAAAGACTATTATTTTGTTGGGGTTTTTTTCCCTGTAAGTTTTAACATCATTAGAATTTAAAATGAAAAATAATGAAATAGTAGTGGTGATAAATTTTGAAACTCAAGACTAGATTTCATCCTACTAGAATTTACTGGTAGCATCTGGAGGAGGTCAACTCTATCAACACAAAAAGCGTGGATCAGGGTGGGTTAAATTCTGAATTGGCCATTATCTTATGTTTCAAAACTGTTTTGGTCTCATCCTGATGTACAACTCACATATATTTACATAAAAAAAAAAAAAAAGCATAAGATGTAAATCCAGAAAGTGAGAAGTATCCTTATAGGGGTCTGTTGGGCGGGGCTGCTACACAAAACGTTTCAAATGCTGGTGTTCGAAACCCCACCACTTCTTTTGTAGACAGCAGCCTCTTTTGAGGTGTGCCGTCTCCTGGATCTGTCTCTTAAAGCCTTTGAGAACTTTGAGTGAGGTATGGCCATTTTTTCTCCTTTTCCACTGCTTGAGGTCATGGGGCTTCACAGCCTCCCCACCTGCACCCCTCAGCCAGTGCCCCAGGCTTTGGGTCTCTCACACGCGTGTTTGCAGTCTCACAGCATCCCTCCTTCTGGGGAGTAACCCAAACTTTCCAAACTTCTCAGGTGGCCTCATGGGGGTCAAAAAGACAGACAGGGAACATCGATTTTGAAGAGGAATTTCCCAGCAGCCACTGCTACTTGTAAAATGCATCTCTGCCCGTGGCAGTGGGGGTTGGAACTAGATGATCTTTAAGGACCCTTCCTATGATTCTAAAGCACTGAAATTTGCAGTCAGGCACACACTTTTCTCACTCTAACCATCGTGCAGTTCTTGTGTTAGATGGGCATCCTGGCATTGTGTAACACTTCATGTTCTCTCACTCCCTAGTGTGCAGTCCCTAATTGTAGCAGTGGCAACCTTGTCCCTGATGGGAGCAGAGCGTACCTCCCTGAGGACAGGCAAATCCAATCTGTGATCCCATGTGACTTTTCATGGGGAGCTGATTGTCAGGGGAAGGCTAGAGCTGGAAAGTCTCAAAGTCTCTGGCTTTCGATGGCTCTTTGAGTGACAATTCTCTTGTTCATCTCAGCAGCAGAAACTGGAGCAGTGATCTAGGGGGGTATCACTACTTGGGGGCCTTTTTAGGCTCCCCTATATCTCAGTAAGGGTTCTCTTGCAGTTGCAGGTTACAGCACAAGTGGGCTTTTTGTTGCTCCGAAGTTTTTCCTGAATTATTCCGCTGCACTTCCTGAATAAAATGTTTGGAATAAAACTGCCTGGATGACTCAAAACTGCATTTCTTGTACAGGAAAAAACTTTGGCAGCCACTGTACAAATCATAAGACAGGAAAGAGCATAGAATTTGCGATTTTGTATGAATGTGTTCAGCACTGCCTCAACTCCCTTATTTTGTATCTTAGGATGAAGACAGTGGGAATTCTGCCTTTGTGTTTGACCCTGAATCATGAAGAATGCTCTTCATGTGCTACAGTGTTTTCACAGGCCACCTGGTGTAATGGCAAGAGTGGTTATTCAAGGACATAATGAGTAGTTCAGATCTAACACACATAATATGCACAGCAGCTGCTGCTCTCCTCCTGTTTCAGGCTTGGTAGCTGTGAAACTACAACCTTTAAATAACACCCTCTTAACTGTGTAAAAGTTTAAGGATGAGGTACATAAGGAAGAAGCCAGAGCATCTTGTTTTAGGGCCTCTCAGCTGGAGCAGAGCAGGCACAGCCGCCTGGGAGGCTGCTCGGCATGTGCCGAGCCTTCCTCTGCCAGGGGAGGGGGAACACAGCCCTGACAGAAGGTGAGGGAAGGCCCTAATTATATAATCGGAGAGATGCATCCAAATGGGCCATAATAGAGTTTATGCTTCTTCCTTTCATGGCGTGAGATCACCAGAAAGTAGGCATGTGCAGGGAAAACAACCTTGCTGGGAGGCGTGATTGCTGGCATGATCCTTTGGTCAAGAGCATATCTTCTGTGCTGGGAGGCATTTTTATTTCTGTCATGTTGTACACTTAAGCTTGGTTATAATTTAAATAAGTAAGGGCTAACTAGCCCTGAAAAGGAGAAGTGCATCATGCAGCTCATCCTGTACATCTGAGCAGCCACTGAAAGCGCAGTGGCAGAGACTTAGCAGCCATGTGCAGGTCAGCTGAAGCATCACCACATTGACAAGAAAAGCCTCTCTGGGAAAAGTTAACCAGGTCAGGTTTTCTAAGTAACTGATGTGGGTTTTTTAATTTGTTTTGTCTACTGCAAAAAATAATTGATATTCCACATTGCATTTAGAATTTCAGTTACCTAAGTAATGGGCTTAGGTTGTTGTAGTAAAACATTTCTTTTGGGCGCGCACGAGAAAATCAAATGAAATGCTAGAATATTAAACATACCAGAGAAGGAAAAGGTCACCTTGATCTGCTCTCTCATTCAATTAGAGTGTGTAGCTGGGCTGGAGTCAGGGTCATCCAGGTCCCCGGGGACCCTGTCTTTCCTGTCAGGATATCCTCTATCACATCATCTGTCATGTTTGTATGGAAAACGTAAATGCTGAGCTAGCAGATGGAAACTGGGATTAGGTCACTGTCTTGGGTGTCTTGCATTTTTCAGCTGCGTGTGTACTTTACCCCGGTGAGTTAGAAAAGACTGACAGCAGTGCTATTCCCAGGTTTTTCTTCCCTAAATGACACTGCTTGGTGGATTTGACTGAAGTTCATGAGTAACTTTCGGTTTAACTAAAAAAAAAAATAATAATCTGGTAATTTGTTAGTGATTCAAATTTTTCTTTTGCCAGACTCTCCTGATAGTGCACACTGTGCCTGTTCAGACAGAGTTTCCAGGACACCAGGGACATAATAATTGCATTTATTCCCCTTGGATAAAAGATGTGGATGCACTAATGCTCTGCCATCTTGGGTTTCTTTGGAAACACCATAGATTGTTGAAATGGTCACACTGCAGTCCTGTGGTTCGCTGTCCCTTACCTTTGAATGAGTGCAGTGTCATGGTGTATCTTGGATTGTGCCTCGCCATCTCTGGCATTTCAGCGCTCTGAAATCAAGCTCAGGAGGCAAAAGAACGTGGCCACCAGCTCTCTCACTGGCACCTCCACCCGCTGCATAGTCCTGCCTTCAGTTGTGCCTCTCCCGGAGAGACTGACAGATGGAGCTGCTGCTGGGCTCTGGGCTGCTGCCAGGGGGAGCTTCTCTGCAGATCGGTGGCATCCATGTCCAAACCTGTCACTGCCTGGATGGCCTTTCCAACCCGGGAAGCTCCTGGGAGTTCTCCCGGGAAGTCAGCCCAAGCCTGCACAGGCTGATTCCCTCACACACGCACTGGAGAAAATGGGCTAGTGTCTGACACAACAAGTGATAAAATTGAGTTATCATTTAGTAATTGATAAAATATCATCTCATGACTGCTGCCTGTAGTTTTACATGTGCAATGTTATTTCCCACTGTAAATTCTGAGTCAAGAAAAGCCAACTGAGTTTGGACTCTTCTAGGAAAAGGTGACTCCAAGTGATAGATGGTATAAATATCAATTTTTGTAGAGAGACCATGCTACATTTAGATATTAATATTAATGTTAAAGAACACATTACTGTTCGACTTTAAAGAATAATTTATTTTGGCAAATAAACTCCCAGAATGATGAGGATTTGCATTCTCTGAAAAGTTAATCAAATCATAAAAGACAATGAACAGTAGATCAGAAGAACCCTTGGCTAGACTAAGATGTTGCAGTTATTGCACATCCATGTATGCTAGAATATAATCATACCATACCCACTTGAATATATATTTTTATCTTTTAACTTATTTACTAGAGTTGATTCAAGTTACTGACAAATGTTTCAGGTTATACAGTTTGATACAGTCAAGATTTTATGCTACAATTATTAAATCCAAAAAAAAGTGTGATCTCATGTACAACCTCATTTCAAACTATGAAGGATTTTATTAAGCATCCTAAGAAACAGGAACTTCTATTCAGAAGAATTAATGTAAGCTCTTTTCACTTGCTTCATCACAACCATTGTTATGCTTCATGGATGATCTGCCTTCATTTCTTTATATTTGTTTTTACCTTTCTCAGTTTCCTCAATGAAAGCTATAATGATGGTGTTAACAATTCACATTTTCAAAAATAATTGCTTTAAACGCAGTCTTTATTTTTTTATTTCATTATACAGCTCTTTCTTTGATACATAATATATAAATGCCTAATATATTTAGGTGTTAAATCCATATGGACTCTTACTAAATTTCTATGCAGAGCTAGAAGTCATTCTAATAAACCAAATAAGAGACAGAAGTATAATAAGGAAGGTGAAAACAAATCTTAAAAATAATCAGTAAAAATAATTTTTGTAAGCTCATAAAAATAAAAAATCTTGACATTTTTATAGAAAAATTTTCTTGGGCTAAAAAATTACTAGATTCTTTTATGAGTTCAGGTTACTTAATGGTACTTTATGTGCTACTTGCTTGCTTGCTGTGTCCTTTTGGCAAAATGCCATTACTAACGTAGTGAAATACACCCAGGGTTAAGACTCCTTAGCTTTTATCCTGACTCTGAGGATACCCTGTTTGGCCTTTGTCTGGTTTGACCTTTCTGTCTGTTTTGCTTTATGGGTGACTGAAAGATTTACAGACAGAGAACTGGCTGTGAGGAGTAGTTATCACTTGCTATATATACTGCTTTCATAACTCAAAATTTCCTGTATGCTGTGTATATATGTTTCCAAAGCAGTGAAATCCAGGATTTCATAAATAAAACACATAAATAAAACTTTAAATGAAGGAAATAGCTATGGAGCAGTTAAGAGATGAAAGTAGTATTTCTTAGGGCTAAACAAATTTAAAAATCTAATTACAAGGGTAAAAACTGTTGCAATTCAAATCCTTGCAAAGGTAACATGTATTTCTTCCGTGATTCTTTGTTTTCTGGCAGCTTCTGCTGAAGAATAATCTTCTATCTGACCTGACATTTTCTTCCTTATTTGAACTGCGATTCTTAATCTCAGCATTTTTGTCTTTAAACAAAGAAATGGTTGCCTGCAAGTGGATGAGATTCATGAAAAAGGTTTTGCTCATTCATTATTTATAAGCTTCTATTGTGATTTTCTTTTTTTTTTAATTGGAAACTTTCAACTGGTGTTGGTTATTGCTGATATGTGATAAGGATAACTGAAAAGCTTCTCAGTCCTGTCTGACAAGGATATATTATGAAAGTTAAGATTGCATTAATTTTCTAAGACTTATGATCCACAACATGAAATGTTTCTGTATTTATTCTGAAGGAAATTAGCTTTCCTGACACTTAATTTCATTCAGTATTGTAAAGGCATTTGAGACAGCATTTCCAGTTATTTGGTAGATCGTTATTTCGTGAAACAGCTTTCAAATCGAGTGAGACAGGTAGGGCAGGTTGGCAGAGGCTTTGCAGGCAATTTGCACAGGATTTATTGAAATATGGGAAGTGTTCTCGGGTTCAGCATCATTTTGCAGTCTCCAGCTTGGGTTTTTCACTGCTTGTGTTTGGCCCATCTTCTTTCCCGTGACTTGCTCTCTGAACACTCTGGCTACAGGATTGCTGTCGCTCAGTTCAGCACATAATCTCTTCAGGAGCCTTCCCGGGAGGCAATGGAGGGAATGAGAAAGAAGACCTAAGACCTGTCAGTGACAAATGATTGCTAGGTGACTGGCGGTGTAAAGTGTTAAAGAAAAGCATTCACTCTTTAAAAGAGAATGTGAGCAGAAGCTAAATTGGAGAGAGACAAGCCTCAGGACACTATAATGTAATGTGTCAAGCACCCTTCACCCTTTCTCTGGACTGAACTTATCAAGGAGTTGCCAATAGCTTGCTAATGGTGAGCTTTCAGACAGGTCAGATGTGTCTTTGAAAGTGTGAGTACTCGTGCAGTGGCATGATTTTTGATTCGCGTCTAGGACATTGATTTGATATTAGAGATTAAAATCTGTCCTGGTTTAACCCCAGTCAGCAGCCAAGCCCCAAGCAGCCACCTGGTCACTCCTCCACCAGCAGGACTGGGGAGAGAATTGGCAGGGTAAAAGCATAGAACTCAGGGGCTGAGATAAAGACAGTTTAATAGGAAAAGAAGAAGCTGTGAACATGAGGAGTTCATTCACCACTTCCCATGGGCAGGCAGCTGTTCAGCCATCCCCAGGAGAGCAGGGCCCCATCACATGTAACATTTACTTGGGAAGACACATGCCGTCGCTCCAAGTATCCCCTCCTTCTTCCTTCTTCCCCCACTTTATATACTGAGCATGAGGCCATATGGTCTGGAATATCCCTTTGGTCAGTTGGGGTCACCTGTCCCAGCTGTGTCTCGTCCCAACCTCCCACACAACCCCAGCCCCCTCCCCAACATGGCAGTATGAAAAGCAGAAAGGCCTTGGCTCTGTGCAAGCCCTGCTCAGCAATAACAAAAACATCTCTGTATTATCAACCCTGTGTCCAGTACAAATCCAAAACACAGCCCTGTACTAGCCACTGTGAAGAAAACTAGCTCTACCCCAGCCAAAACCACCAGAAAATCTTTCCAGAATTTAGAGCCATTCTCTTCCTAAGGGTCTTCAAGTATTTCAGGTGCACATGGACCATGCTTAGTCTCACCTGTGGGCAAACACTTGTCCAAAACTCTTCCGAGATCTGATGACTAAGTATTCCCAAAACTGCCAGCAGTCCTGTTGAGCTGCAATGCATGAATAAGGAGTAATACTCAGGAACTAAATGGTTCTGTTGTAGGACAAAGTTTAATAATATTGGTTCCTGAGATAGGCTGCTGAATGCTGATTATGCAGCAAGATTTTCTAAAATGCTAAGCATCTAATCACACCCACTAAATTAGGATGGTTAAGCAAGAGGGGCATCTGGAAAATCGTGGGAGAAGGAATTGTTAAACTGATGTCACAGGAAGGTTTAAGGGAATACAGTGATCATTTACTGTGTGGAGAAGCAGGAGAAGCTATATAAAAAAATTTTGAAAATCTTTTCAAGGGGGAGTCATGGAGGAGGCAGCACCTTTTGCAGGCATGGTTTTTCAGAACAAACTAAGACCTAGGTAATTTGTATGCTTTCAGCTATATGTAATATTATTTTTCTGCTGCTTCTAAATCAAGAATAGCCTGTGTCCTCTAGATGAGAAACCTCTGTGACCCTTAGTTATCTGGAGAATAGTCCATGGTAAGTTTATTAAATTTACTTGAAAATTTACTTCGTATTTGTTGGAAAGTGAATACTCATCACTTGCACATGTTTCTCTTTGTAGTTTGCATGGAATTCTAAATTTATAAAGGGCTGCAGAGACATAACAGTATTTTTAGTAGTGTCAAGCTATGGTAAGCTGTTATGAACTTAGAAATCCTTAATCTTCATTTGGAGCCATGTGGTTTGGGCACTGCAGTGATGTTAGGGCAGACACGCAATTTGGCTTTATGGTAGCCTAGACAGAGTTTTTACAGAGTATATCTAACCATACATATAGGAGTTCATGAATGGATACACGTATCAATGTACATATTTTTAAAACTTTGTAGAATGCTGTGTTTTTTCAGAATGCCCTTTATAAGCATAAATTGTGATGGTGCTTGTACTGGTATAAACATTTTTATGCTGGCTTAACTGCATCACCATGAGCATTCTTTGCAGTCAGACTGACATAACTGAGGATGCTATTAGCTTTAGATACAGTGTCATTGAAAGCTAGACAGCATTGTCTACATAGAGGGAAATGAAGGAAATCCATCTGTCCCATCTCTTATGCATTGCAAGTGCATTTCTCTCATCCTTAAACACTCTCAGTAGAAACTGTCTTCGTGAAGTGTGAATAAGTACACTTACAAAAATGTGGTGAAAATAGAAATTATGAAATATAGTGAAATGTATGAAACTAAGCATAGTCTCATCTGGAAGTTCTCAGTGTAAGTAGATAACAGTCAGACTGGCAATCATAATACTGCTGTGCATTTTGTTAAGTTTGTTTTACTCAGCTGATATCAGTTGCAGGATGTTTTTTTTGCTTTTATTCAGCAAGAACATGGAACTACCTGATATGCTCTTGAAAATCCTCTGTACTAACTTTGTGAAATATGAGCTCATTAATTAAGTGGTAGTGTGTCAATTTGCATGGAGTTGCTTAAAGTGGGATATAAAATTCTGTAATAAAATATGTAGAGAAAATAATTTTAATATACCTATAAGAGTATCTCATTCTTTGTTGGCAGAAGGCTTTCATCTTGGTCATATAAGTAATCTGTTCTGTGACAATTAATTAACAACAAGGATTAATTGTTTATAATTCTGTGAGAATTATAGGCATAATTTACAGTCACATTTTTCTGGGTCAGTTTTATATGGGTTGGTTAGTTTTTATAGTTTTTTGTCCCTCGGTGGAAGAGCAGCTTCAGATTCAAGTTCTGAAATTTCTCCACTCCTGTCATGATATTGACAAACATTTTCTCACAATCCCAGTATATTTGCCCTCCTCTTTTTCTTCTGCATTTTAACGTGAACTTTAATACAAACGCTCTATTATGATTATGGAAAGATCTAGTTAAAAATAATAGAAGCACTACAGAAAGAAGCCAGCGTCATATTCTGAATAATCTGAAAAGCACCTTGTTGGTGTGCTTCTTTGAAGGAGTTCTACTCCCTCCGGTCCTTTTGTTGTTGAACACTCAGAGGTTTTTGACAGATTATACAAATACTTTATAACTTTAATAATTCAGAATTTCCAAAGGAAACTGAAGGGAATGGCACATAGAAAAGTGAGCCTGCAGTCCCATCCTTAGCTATGTTGACCTATCAAGAGAGAAGAGAACCACAGTCCTGTTTCCTTGCTTCCTTTAAGTAATATGCGGAAGTGGCTTTGTCGCTGATCAGCACTTGTGCTTGGGGATCTGAAAAACCAGCAGCTGTAGTCCTCCTTGCTGGGAGAACAAAAGATCACAAAAAAACCTTTTTGTGTCTCCACTTCAGCACACCCCTGTAATCACACTATAAAATGGATAGTATATCCTTCCTCTCAATAAAAATATGGTTTATTTCCCTCACAGAATAATTTCCACAGTTGTTACTACTTAAAGATATCAAATATCATTATGGCTCTTCTTGACTTCAATGAAGTGTGGCATGTCCTCTGTGAACTGTCCTTTCCCATTGGTAAGGGACAAGGCGTTGATCATGTGGTTTCCTGGTAGTAAGTGTTGGGTTTTTTTCTTCATGCTTGGGTTTCTAAGTCCAAAAAGGGCTAGCTCCTGGTACCCAGGCTAGCTAGTTATAGGACACCTCTTCAGGCACATTCTCAGTGTTACTTCACCTGTGAAGGAAACCATGTAAGAATTTATAAATGTTGAAAAGAAATGGCATCATCTGTCACATGAAATAATCACAAAAAAACTTTCTTAATTGCAGTACTGTAATCAGACCACAGATTTACACTGGTTTTTGTGTATGCTTTTCCACCTGTGACGTGCTTCCCACATCTCATTCAGTCCCAGTAAACGCTCCATACAGAAATGGTTGCAGAGCAATTCCTCATTTCCCTTCTATGCCCATCAGAGCTATGGGGCTTTAGCCAATTGCTGTGAAGTTGGGGCTAGACCAACACCAAGGTGTGTGTCATCCCATTTTGGTGTCAGGAGATGCTGTGGACTATCTGGCATCTAATGTGCACACCATATATCAGTATGCATCCTGATGTTCTTCCCTCTTCTCTCTAGGTTGTGTTTTGATGTTTTAGGTCTACAGGTAACAGCTGTCATGCTACAAATACAAATGGAAGTAGATTGTTTCTGGGTTTAGCATTAACCATTTTAGCTTTTAGATGACTACTGGGAATATTTTATTGTTTAAGATTGTCAAGAATTGATTCATGTATCTATTTCACAGTGAATATTCAGTCTGTGACAGAAATTACAAATTTATATTCACTTCTAAGAGTATATGATGCTGTGTGGATGGGCTTTGTGAAACTGCTGCTGGACACCAGGGGATTTTGCTTTTATTCCAAACTAGTCTTGCGTCCATCCAAGTGGATCATGCTCATGTGAAAGGCAAAGGAGTCTTCAGAACTGCAAACTCCAGCTTTTGATAGGGATGTAGCAAATGCCTAGGACTCTCTGCCAGATTTGCAGCCCAGTCTATTATTTGTTGTATACCATTTTAACAATATAACAATATATATAACAACATAACAATAAAAATAGTTGTTTGTGTTAAGGAAACTTTTGCCTCCTGTGAGCTCTCAGATTAGTATTAGTCAGCCCATAGATTTTACTAAAATGGAGCTAGCTGCTCTATTCAGCAGAGCTGAACAGGCAAAATCACTTTGAGTGAGAAAGGAGAAAAGGTTAATGTGGAACTGTTGGGTGAAATACAGTCTTTCCAAATTTGCCATCTAGCTCAAGATCATCAGCTCCCAAAATCAGTGTCACAAATAGGGTCATGAGCTCAGAATTTAAATGTAAATTGAGTTGTGCGTGCCCAGACAGAGAGGCCTGAAAGGAAATTTTTGTCTCTGCTGAGCCAGCTCTTCAAAAAAATCTTTAGCCAATGGGCCTGTGGTTTGTAAGTCTCATCAAAATGTAAAAGTTTTAGTGTGAAAATGATAATTTAGTCAGCTCCTGTACTTTTAAGCCATACCAAAAACCCGACAAAAATAGCAGAAATTAATTGATGCCAGATGTTATCGGAAGTGTGAGATAAATGCATGTCAGAGTTCCAGGTACAGTGGCCAAGGCATCAAACAAACAAATTCCTCTATCTGCGTACAATATTCTGTCAGGTACAAGAAGGCCAGAGATGTGGCGATAGTCCCAAAATATCAGATGAGACTAACTTTAAAATTTTAGCTCAATTGCGCATTGGTTTTAATTATATAACATAGTATGTTTTGCAGTCAGGGTACTAATGAGTTGCTAATTCCCAGTCAGAATAAGAGATTTGATTCCCAGCATATCTTCTAACTAGCCAGTCTACTCCATACTGGCTGGAGCCTGCCACCAAGACTCTCCTGGGAAATACTTCACAAAGCAAGATGTCCTAGTTGTTTAAATGGGAGGGGAATGTGTGATTTAGCTGTGTTTGTTCTCCCAGTAAAAATGTCCTGCATAGTGTGAGCCAGTAAGAAACTGTGTGATCTTTAAGCTGGAGATGACTGTGTCCAATAACAACAGTTTCCTGATTATGTAAATGAGTTCTTAAAAATACTTTACATTTCTTTCAAGAAGCAGAAATATTTCTTTTAATGATGTTAGCTGTCTGGCATTCTGATTTAATTATTCATGCCCTATCCTTTCATATTTCTTTTCCTTCTGACATACTGTCAAAAAGAAGACAAAATCAGTTAAATAATTGAGAACATGTGAACTGCCATAAACAATCACTCTTGTTTGTTTCTCTGCAGAACAAAAGGAAGTAAAGGTGGGAGAATACAATGCTGTGGATGACAAATTGGTAATAATCAACAACAGCATCAGGTTCCAAGGTAGGAGACAAAACTGGCAAGCGGTACAGGAGTGACATGGATAGCTGTATGTAGTTTGTAAGACTGTGTGCTCTTAAAAAACTGTTTTAGGATCTTTCATATCAAATGCTGTGACACTGTAGAAAGTAAAAGGGAAAAATGCTTTAAAGAATAGAATTTTGAACAGAATATTGTAATGTTTTGATATTATATACTTGTTTTTTATTCCAATGATAGGGTAAAATCAAATTTATATGTGTACAAAAATGTTCTTTGATATTTCAAGAAGCGGGTTCATCACCAATGAATAATGTTCTATTTCATCCCTATTTCCTACTCCCCCAGTTCATCTCACTTGAGGGATGCTCTCATCTTTTGTGTTTGGTTGTTTTTCTTTGGGAGGTGCCTGTTAGAAAATAGGTTAGAAAACCTATAGACCTGTAGTTAGAAAATAGGTTTTCAAAGTACCAAGGCTGGCTTTAACGTGGCCCATGGGAAACAGGGCCAGAGAGGGTTTTCGGACCAGCAGCACTCCCAAGGTCCACAGCAGACATATAGCCTTTGTTGCTGTATCTTCTTGCCATTTTTTATCCTATGCTGCTCCAACTATGACACAGGGACTTCCTCTGCCCTCAGGCAGCTGGAGTGCAGGCATACCCATGGTTTTCAGAGCCCGTGGTCGTGGCAGCCAGGTGTGAGCTGAAATTAGTTTTAAGGGCATCTCCTGTTGAATATAGGCAAATACATTATTTGCAAAGCTAATTTTTAAGATTTAATCTTAAGCTCTGCTGTGGTGCAGTTCAGTGAGAGCAAGTGAAGTCGGCTTTGTGAGTTCTGTGTGGTTTTCTCCTGGGAGTGTTGAGGTGGATGAGTATCAAGCTGTTGTACTGTTGTACTCTACTACACCTTTCTCCAATGTCCCAACACCCAAGGTTTGCATGAGCATGGGTGGAGTTTCGCTGCTATGATCTAATTCATGACTACTTGTCTGCCTGCCGGAGCTTTCCACCTTTCCTTTTAATATCCCTTGCTGGACTTAAAAGAGCACAGCTACGCAAACTTCTCACATCTCTCTGGAGAATGAGGCTTTGGAAATGAAGAGTGCAGAATCTGTCCCCGTTGCCAGTGTGGGACCCAGCAGATTATTTTTGCTGCAAGGAGGAACTAATGACGTAGCTGAATACTGATTCAGTTCCATTCATTTCCAGAGAATATATGCAGGATGAATCAGGTTACAGGAGACAGCATTTGTTCATAACTCCTCACCTTTACAGACAGTGTATGATGGGGAAAAGTCTCTGTACAGTCTTTTTTCAGGACAAGACTGCTAGGTCTTGTTCTGACCACATATGAAGGTGATCT
Source organism: Melanocharis versteri (assembly GCA_013397845.1). NCBI lineage: Eukaryota > Metazoa > Chordata > Aves > Passeriformes > Melanocharitidae > Melanocharis > Melanocharis versteri. The sequence goes on along the minus strand of VZTG01007434.1, from coordinate 697,821 downwards.
TTCCACCCATAACCTGTCTTATGGTTGTCTTAAGATGTTATATTATGTGACTCGCTGAGAATCTTTTCCTTTTACTCATCTTAGCTTTTCATTGAGAGACAGTTGGATATTCAGTGTGGAGAACACTGGCTTCCAGTCAGTATAAGAAGCCTAGTAACTTTAAGTATTTGAAATAGAGAGTAGTAAAAATGTTCCTGTTTAAACCATTGCATAAAATTCCACAGCAAAAGGAATCAACAGGATTGAATGGCCAGTGCACAAGCTAGAAAATACATTTTGTGGACTCACTGTTTGTATTTAATAAATACAAACCATCAATATACCCTGTAGAGTTTAGAAACAGTAGGGTGAGGTTTTATTTTTTAGTGTTAGTTCTTTTAAATCAGGCATGTGTTTTATTCGTTTTTTGGCTTCTTGCTTGTCTAATTTTATGAATTGCAGTGGACTGTAAATACATGCAATGTGGAGGGAAAGAGGAAAATCTCATGTACTTTTCTCCAATATCAAATCAACAAATGGTCCCTTCACTGCCCCTTTTTGGCGATCACCTAAAGGAATTTGTTTTTTGAAAAGTTGGACATAAAGACCAAAGGACAGCAAGTTTCCATGGTCTGAATCACTTCAACTTAACTCTTACGGGTAAAGCTACTTTATTGTGCAAATCCTTGAATATTCTTTTAGGTGCAAGGCAGAAGGGTGGATGTAAAATTTAGCCATGGCAGCTGCTAGTCAGGTACTCACAGCTCCACTTCTGCAGCCATGCTGTGAACGGAGCTGCTCAGCCCTGTGGCCCTTGCGGCCCCACGGCTGATGCAAAAGGACAGGCTCAGGAACTGCAGGGCACACAAATCTGTTTCTGAAGGAAGGCAGTGATGTGAAAGGCCCTTTGCCAATCTCCTGCACCAAGGAAAAAATTAGTAAGCAGGTGAAATGGAGTGTGGGAAGTCGGGGATGCAGAGCTTTATTGCAGTTGTCGGAAAGTGATTCTCCTCATTACACCGAGAAACCTTCAATTAGTTGGAGCTGACTGTGGATGAAGTACACAGCCTTGAACATAGTATTTAAGTTCAGGCATTCAAATCCACATCTGCAAAGTGGATCTGTCCCTGTAAAACTTTTGCTATCCATTTTCCCGTATTGTTCCCTTCTGTAGAACCCTGAGGGTACCAACAGCTCTCCCTTCCCTCCTCCCAGGGCTCCCCCCACCATGCCCACAGCCCAGGATGGCATTCCAGCCCCAGGGCTATCAATCCCCATCCCGGTGACGCCACACTAAGACTGGTCTCCAGACAGGCTGTTTGAATTTGCTCTGGCAACGACAGTGGGCACAGAAATGATGCTTTCTGTTTTCTACTCATTGCTCTGTCACTTGTTTCAGAAAAGCATAACCTCCTGGTAAAATTTACACTCATAGTATGCATTTTAGTGTTTATTTACTTTAAAATGAGGCTAGTTAGCGTGTATGGGGTTCTGCACTGGGGTTTTGCTGTCTTTTCTTCCAAGGACGATATTTACCTGCTCCAGAAATGCAAATCTTCATGCCAATCAATGTGACTAACATATGTCTGTCAAAGTCAATGATTTCATCAACTACTGATGTGGTTCACAGTTACACAGTTGCTAAGTGTGCTAATTCAAGGTACAGTACTTAGGTGAGGCAAAGTTTCTTGCAGAAATTCTACATCTGGTTGAGCTTTAGCCTTTTTTTTCTCCATGTAATCCTAGGACTTGAGCCTCCAAAGGACAAAACAATTATACAAGAGGAGCTGCGCAAAATCTCCCTGCCTCTCTACAGCATCCTCTCTGCCCTCACAATCCTAGGAATGATAATGGCCAGTGCTTTCTTGTTCTTTAACATCAAAAACAGAAATCAAAAGTAAGACATGCATGTTACTTCTATCACAAATTCTTTCGTGTTTGATGCCGTGTTTGTAGAACCAGTCATGTATATAAATCTATCTACATATATATGTAAGGAAAATATAAAACTGTGGAAAGATGGTATTTTAGAACTCTTTAATTGAAATCACTGGGTAATATATTCACATTGAAACAGACTGTACTTAAGTTCTTTTATACTGTCTGAAAAGTGTAATTTTCTAATTTATGTTTGACTGTCTGCTAATAACATTAACCCTAGCTAATTAATCCATCAGTAAAAGAGGAGGTCTTTTTACTAAGCGTTCAGAAACCTGAAATAATGCTAGACTTTATAAAACAGCAAATACTGTGCATGCCTTTAGATTTCATGGAGTTCTAGAAGAGTTATCTGTTTGCCTGGTTATAAAAAGCTCTTCTTTATTGCTCTAGTAGCCTGGCAGTAATCTTTTCCTCTTTAATGCACTATCACCTTTTGTCCATAGACTAATAAAGATGTCCAGTCCCTACATGAACAACCTTATTATCCTTGGAGGGATGCTTTCTTATGCATCTATTTTTCTTTTTGGTCTTGATGGATCCTTCGTCTCTGAAAAGACATTTGAGACACTTTGTACAGTAAGTAATTCCATATATTCTAGTTCAATTCTAGTTGAATTCTGTCTTACAGGAAACTGTGAGAAATGCAAGCAGAAAAGTTCAATAGTTGGATGTGTCATTCCATTAAATCACTGATTCTCGTAGTTCCTGGGATATTTTCCGGGACCAAATTCTAAAACATGCACAAAGCTTCATTATGGTTGTTGTTGTTGTTGTTGTTGTTGTTGTTATTATTATTATTGTTATCGTTATTGTTATTTTTATTATTATAGAAAGCTTCAGGTGCATGGAGACTTGACCTCAGACTGAACGCGTAGATGTATATTCTTGTTTTGAAATTATATCTATGGAGATGATTTACTAAAGGTTGTGTTTGTAGCATGACAACTTGTAATACCTGTAAAGCTACTGTGTTTTCTTTTTACATTCCATATTATTTTAAACTACATGACTGCTGCTTGTCTGGGTCTCTTTAGTCAGTCTCATTGGCTGATTCTCTAAAGACTTCTACTACTATTTCCAGGCTAGGCTATAAATTCTCACAAGCCTAGATCCATATAGAATACATTCCAGTTAAAACAAGCAACTCTGAAACCAAATTAAATATATCCACCTAGAAACTTGTAATGTCGTAATTGCTCAGTGTAATATGCACTTACTCTGACTTACAGAGGCCTTGTCAAAGAAAGGGATAGGGCAAGAACTTCACTGCAAGGATACTCCTTCCAGAAGCAGTACAAAACAGCATTTAAATTTATCCAGTATCTTCTCAAAAAATTCTAAGACTGTGCTTGACCTGTTGCCTAAAAATATCAGACTTACTCAGGAGTTAACTTCACTATCATTTTGATTCTTCTTTGTGTCTCTAGAAAGTTGCAGTTCACAGCACCTTTTGTTTTTAGGAGTCTGAATTTCTGATGTCATGACTGGCGAGAGAGGAATTTTACTTCAAGAGGATTATTCAAAGCATGAAGGCTGGATGCCTAAAGCTAGTTGATGCAAATACATCCCAATATGTCAACTGAAGCCCTCCATACTGGCTAGAACCATTACAGAAGTGAAACACCGTGTGACCTGTTGAGTTAGACCATTTCAAAACACTGGAGATTCCGCAGCACATGCCAAGATGGACTAGAAGACATACTATATGTGAACGTACAGGATTGTCTGAGGGAAGTCTTGCCTTCCTTAGCTGGGCCTGGCCACAGCTGTATTTCAGACACTTAAACTTTAGCAGCGAAGGAAAGGAGAAGGAGAGAATATCCAGTCTTCTTGCAACTAGAGCTCTGATTCTCAATACAGCTAGTAGAAAGAGATGCCTTAAAGATATGAAAAGGATGATCCTGTTCACCTCTCCCAAACTAGTTTATAACTCTGTGAATACAATGGGGCCAATAGGAAGTGGAAGATTACATCATCCATTTTTTATCCAGGAATTATGCCCTTTTTGTGAAACAGCTTCTGATAGAGCATAAGTATCATTAGGAAGCTATTGTTGATGCCAATCCCCATTCTTTTCTCATCCTCCATTGCAGATGGATCTAGTGGCATGCAACGCAATTTTTAAGTCTTGCTGTCTGCTCAGTCTTGAGGGGCTTGTATCCAGAGCTCCTGAGTTCACTGCCGGGCTGCAGGCCATCGTATGAGTGGGCTACAACCCTCCTCTGGAAGCAGCCATGCACTGCTGAACAGAAGGAAAGTGGGAACCAGGGGTACTTACCAGCATCTAGCTGTTCTAGGAAACAGATTTTCAACCAAATGTGGCTATATAAGACTAAATTTGAGTCCTTCTTTACATGTGAAACAGCTTAGTCTTAACTCTGGAAAATGAACCAACATCCAAAATCCTGTGCCTCTGAGCTAGAACATTTGTTCTATCTGATTTTTCTCTAATCTGCCTCTCAAAATGTAATCACTAGTCTCATATTCTAAATGCCACAAAATTTAACTGTGGGCTGCTCATTTTGTCTAATCCTACATAACTCTTCCTTTCATTCCAGTTTGTATCTGTCACATTATTCTAGGTCTGTTTGTCTGCCATAGAGGGATAGATCTTCACTTGAGTAAAACACTTACTTGTCTTAGGTGACCAGTAAAAGAAAGGGGTGGGGGAGAATGCTGTGTCCTAAAGCCAAACTTTGATTAAGAAATATCACCACATACCTTGAGCAGAGATTTTTTTTTTTTACATAGTTAAATGCTGTATAAACAGAGCAGAGTCTGAGATTTCTTCCCAGTCTTGGCTTTCCAGGTTTTCAGTCCAGTACAGAAGCATTTCTGATTGTGTTTTCCTGTGCATGTCTACTGATATATCTTATGGATCCCAGCTCTGTCAGCAATTAGTACTACAGTCATAGAAGCAATAAATCATTCAGTAGCCACTGATAAGGAAGGTTTTTCCAACATCCTACTCATTAAAACAATTCTTATAAAATTTCTTCCTCCAATTATGTTCTTTTAAATGGGATAGCTTCTGCTTCTCTTCAATGTCATCTCTACATGGCTACCATTCACTGTGGCAATGCACTTTTATTGCGTCTAGAAAACTCTGAAATAGTGCTGGGAATTTCATAAATATGGGAGGCAAATTCACTTACCTGTTGAATAACTCTTCTCTCTCTCCTCCTCTCCTCAAAACATCCACCAAGTGCTGGGTGGATGTATACATTTGTGGAGTATACATTTGGCTCCATGTTATGAACATCTCAATTCCCATGTGGGCAATATGCTTCGTGGTTTCACAAGGTCTGCTTACAGATACCAGTCCTTATAGGATCAGGCCAGGACAAATCTCTCTTCATCATCCTTCTCCCTGGAAATGCATGATTTTGATTACTCATTCTAGCCATGAGAGATTAGTTTAATATTCTCATTTTATTTCAGACTGTGGCTTAGTCTTTAAAAAAAACAGTTACAATTGACAATGATCATAAAAAGTCATTGAGGCAAGTCATCAGGGTGTAACAACTGTGTCTCAGACACAGAGAAGAGCCGTGCCAATGAAGGGAGATATTTTTTTGGAAGGGAAGTAAAAATTTTCATTCAAGTTTTATAAGCACATGCAGAGCTTTAAAGCGGTCATTAGTGTTATCCCCTGTCTAAGCCAAGTAATCACCTTCGTTGTCTTCTGTATTTCAGAAGTGATTAGATCTCACCAGGGGGACAGTATATACACAATAGCCAGTGTACTTAATTAGATATGTTATGTATGGTCTCTGTTTAAGTTTCTGACAATTTTTGGCAACACTTATAGGAGGTCCTTAAAACTTCTGTGTTTACTAAGATGTTCCTGCCACAGCAAGGGGATTGGAAATAGGTGGTCTTTAAGGTATCTTAAAATCCAGGCCAATCTATTATTCTATACTCACAAATTCAGGAAAAATAGTTTCCAAATTGTAGGTATTACATTCAACTCTGTTGGGTTTGTTTCCTCTAGAGCATATTGTTTGTAGTGCTGTTTGGAAGGTGAAATGCTTTGCATCTTCAGCTTTTTTTTTCACTTTTCTACAGTTTATGCCTATATGTGGCATATGCCTAATGCTGTAATATTCCAAGGACATTGAAACATGACCCAAAATTACACCAGTAAAACCTGAAAGGTTCAAAGGATTTATTTGATAAGTTTTACTACCACTTTCCACTCTGTAAGGCCCTGAGTGTAGGAGGATGTGGTCTGTAAGTCGTTATGCTGAAACATAGAAACAAGCGTTAAATGTAGTTAAGAGTCAGCAAAGCACTTTAAACATGTAGTCAAATAATTTGCTGAATAAGGATGTTATATTAGTCTTTAAAATTATATAATGTTGTCTCTGTGACAGAGTGATAGAATGGTTTGGTTCCCAAACATACTTCTTTTTATCTTGGTATGCCCATTTTCTGTGGGAAAGTAATCAATTATATTTAAATACATAATAATTCTGTGTTTTCACAGTAAGAACTCATAATAGCAAATGTAGCATAATTTAGTTCCATGTCAGAATTAGAGATTAGGAATCATATTTTATAACTCAAATTATATGGAATTAAAATGATCCAGAGCAGCAAGTTCTGAGAAAGTGGTCAGTGTATTATTGAACCATTAGATCATGTCTTATTTAATAGCAACTTTATTGGTTGCACAGAACAAGAAAAAGCAATACAATATTTCATTACATGCGTATGTATGCCAAAGTACAAAATGTGAGAGATATGAGAAAGAGAGAGAGACAGAGAATGAGAATGATTTATCTTTGTTTTTAATCTCAGAATTACCATGGTATCATAGCAAAAAGAAAAAGAAAAAAAAAAAAAAGGAAGAAGTTAGAAATAAGGGTGTGAAATGAGATGTGATGCCAACTGGAAAAATGCAAGCAAGTGGAAACATATTTGAAAGCATTCATTATATGGAAGAGAGAGACTCAAAATTAGCAATGCTAGTGACATATCCTATGAATAGAGTTTAAAGTGACGTACTAAATAGAGATACTTAAAATAGAGGGAATATTAGATAAGATCATAACGTTTAGACTTCTGTAATACATTCCACTGAGAATTTCCATGATTTACATTTAAGATGAGTAATGTCTTTGCAAGTTGGAGCTGCTATGGGATGAAAGACTACTGTGGTCCTGAGGATGACCATAGTCTTCCCTGTTATGCATCTCCCTCAAATAAGTAAATCTAATTATTAAAATTGGGGCCTTTTTAATTATTTTGTAATTATTAAAGATGTTTTAAGTGCTCCACGTTGCACTCACCCATAGTTCCACAAAAAAGGGCCTGGTTCATTAGGTAGTAGTAGAGTGAACAGCCCTTCTCCTCAGTCTTGGTAGTTCTGATGTGTACTGGGGAGGGTCCTGCACTGGATCATTGCAGTGATTGGGAAAGGGCAAATGGTCTGTCTTGAACAACTGAATACAGGATTCATGCTTTTCTAGGAGATGCCTATTCTGCAGATAGAAATTGCCTTTCAATATCCTTTACACTCCAAAGTGCTCTGAAAATGTGTCACATAAAATATATGAGGATTTAAGTCTTGCAATTTACACAGGCACTAAAATGAAGCATGTTTTATCTTCTTCATCTAATTAGTTAGCATAGTTTATATGCATTGCCAAAGCCAGGCACATGTTCTGTGATTCCAGGTGATCTCACTGAGCCTGGCCAGTGTTTTGGCTTCAAGAAAGCAAAAAAAGGCATGAAGGTTTTTGCACACTGCGGGCTGTGCTCAGACTCTCAGCTTTCAGTTGGTTGCTCTCAGCCACAATGGCTGAGAAACACTTGGAAACACTCTTTGTACAGAAAGAAAAAACCAAACAGTGGTGTGGGATGGAGGGACAAAAAGAGAGAAAGAGAGGGTAAAGATATCACTTTGTCAGACCACTGACAAAGTCCAGCTCCCTACTGCAGTGTGTGTGTGACTACCCAGAATTTGTGTTTTTCTCAGAAAAACATCTTGAGAACATGTACATTCATGGCAACAGTAGATGTTATAGACCTTATATCCTCTCAAAGGTATGTTTTAAAATGTGACCTTTAAATGTATCTGGATATTCAGAAGCACTTAGAGTTTTCAACTAGTATTATTCTTAATTATGGGTCATGAACACTTTTGACTCTGTGCCTTGCAACAATGTGAAAGGCAGGTTTTGTTCTTTTTTACTTTTTTGTTTGTTTGTTTGTTTGTTTTTAAATATTCTTATGTCTGCCATGCTGAGAGAACAGCTAGGCAAGGTGGAACTCCATGGTCCACATTTCACCCTTTCTAGGGAAACCCTGAACCTCTGCAGGGCGGGGATTGCAAGGTGATGTAAGAGTGGAGAGACATCCTGAAAAACACGTCAAACAGAGACTGATAGACTGTAGTGAGGAACAGGCAGGAAAAGACAGTTGTGAGCTGTTGTGGAATGGGTTCCTAGGGATGGAAGCAGGCTGCAGGGTGAGGGGGATGACGGGCAATTTGCTAAAACTCCGAAAGCTGGCTGAGAGCAGCTCTAAAGGGAGGGACTTGCTTCTAATGGTAAAGCAGGGAGAGGGAGAAGATGTGTGAACCTTCTGTCTATTTATTTATTTCTGCTTTGTCTTCACTTGTCACTTTGTGTTTTCTCTGTTTAACCAATTTTGAGGCAACAGACTGAAAGAAAAACATCTGGGCAGCACCACCGCTTAAGCTGTGGTTTTCTCTGTGGGCAAGAGCCACTTGGACTAGACCCTGCACTACCAAATAGCATCTGGCCTTGATATTTGGATAGCAGTTGATGATGTGGTCCTTATTCATGCCCTTTATGCTCTTCAGGCATTGCCCAAAACTCAGGGTTTTGTTTCGGTTTGTTGTGGGGTTGCTTTTTTTTGGCGGGGGGGATGTTTCCTGTCTTTAGACCTTATATTTGCCTAATTCTTTTGCTCAAATTGTTTAGTTTTGGCCAGGAATTTAGAAGAAAATCCAACAGACAGACAACTTCTATTGAACTGCAAAAGGATTTAGACCTCTAATCTATTTCTTTGTCTCTGGAAGACAGAGCCTTTGTTTGTGTTTTTCATCTAGCCTTTTTAATTTTGTGTGTATTCTTTAGTTTATTTCCTACTTAATTGCTTAGCTGTTAATTTTAATCTCCCTTTTCTGTATAATCACTTCCATGATTGTTCTCACTGTCTTTCAGTCTGAGACTGATCTCACTCCTATTTAATTCAACAGCAGTTCTGTTACTGAGTTTAACATGAGCCTGATCAGCTTCTATTTTAGTAAATGACATTTTCTTGAGGGTAAAGAAAAAAGAGTACAGACAAAAGTTATAAGGCTGAATAGATCCTAGAAACAAAATTATGTCATATACTGAAGCAAATACACCACAACCTTTCCAGAGATTTATTAAGGGAGTATTTTTAGAATGTTTTCCTCTCCTTCAGCAGAAACAGCAGACAGTTTTCAAAGCCCCCTTATAGAAACAGGAGAAATGATAACATCTTTTACACTACCCATAGATTAACTCTGAAAAATGATCTGAAGGATATTAAGAAATCACTACAGGAGATCTCACAGCATGAGATGAACCTCTGTATTTAATTTATGTGAAAACAGCAGGATTCAATTCTCTAACATTATTGCCACTTATGTTTTACAGGAATCTGTTTCGGTGCCACAAAAATTCTAAAAAAATGAGCTAAAAGTCATAAAAATCTGTCAAAAATGTCTGATATAAATGAGAAAAGTATAATTCAAAGGGATGAACTCATTCTTTGGGGTCCGCTTGTCCTCACACTGTCAGTTTTGCCATCGTTAATAGAAGCAGAGTCATAACCCAGTGAAAACTTGTTGAGATGGCACATTTTTGTTCATCATAATTGTCCATTATGTCCCCAGTTTTCCTAGAAAAAGAGAAGGTGCTTAATTTTCAACTCCTGCGTACTCCACAGAAATCAATGCAATTGTCCACTTAAAGACAATTGTGCTCTCCAGGGCTAAGTGCACAGCATGGTTTATTCTCACATTTGTTCCTTTTAAGTGCCTAAATCTGGTACTGAGATGCCACCAAGCTGCTCAGGAGTAATGTTCAGCTGCAGCCTAACCCAGTGGGCACTGCAGCCTTTACCCAGGGTGTGTGTAGAGCTGGCTTGTTAATGGTATTCCTTAAGTGAATCAATCTGAGTCTCATAGAGAAAGCTGGAGAGTGGGGTTTCAAGTCCTACAAAAGAAAGATTTGCAAGTTTTATTTAGAAAAAAAAAAATTAACATCTTGATATGGGGAAAAGTATGTTTGCAAGAATCTTAAACCTGAGTGATTCCTCTGCAGAAACATAATCTAAATGTTTTACCAACTGAAGAAGGAGTTCCTAAAGAACCAAGCAGTTTCATTGTCCCATTCAAATGACTGTTATTTAAAACAAAGAAGTCACCTAGAGAGGTGATAAGAAGTTTGAAGCTTTTGACAGAACCCATGAAAGTTCTTTGTGCTGATAGTTGGGTTTCCTTATTCTTCATTCTGAGTCTTTAATCCCATCTTCTTTTTTCGCTTGAGATTGGCAAACTGGATTAAAATAGCATTAACAAAGCTGCAACATGAAGAAAGGAGAGTGTGTGGTGTATTCAGTTCAGGTGATTATATTTTTTTCTTTCAATTTAACAAGGCAATATAATGCATCACTTCCTTGATCAGCTCATTGGAAATTGCTATTACAGTTTTCATGAGCTCAAGACCTTCCCAGGTATTCCTTGCCAGATCGTAACTGTGTGGTCTTGTGAATGCATAAGCGGTGGTGGTCCAATATAGGAAAATAATGGAACTTCTTGAAAAATGAAAGTTTTAACTTTTCATGAATTCAGTTCATTTTCCAAGATAACCTTATTTTATAATTTTATATGGAATTGTAATTATATTAAAATAAAATATTTAAGATTACTTAAAATACTATTGTTGTTTATCTGAAAGTTAGCAGCACCTAAAATATTTGTTTTATTTGTAAGCTTCATTCTTAGAATATATAAACTGAGACTTTTACTTCTTTATTCAGAGTGTTTCTGGCACTTTCACCACTTACTAACTCATTGTTCACAATTAGATGACTTCTTTTATTAATAATGAGAGGTAATATCAGGTAACTTTTATGTCTGTTACACAGATTTATAAATAGTAAGCACTTCACCATTCCTATAATGAGATGATGGGAAAGGCCCAGATAGATTGGTGTGAAGATATAAAATAGCAGAAAATATAGACTAGCCAGCTAAAGCTCAAGGTTGAGAGAAAATAGGATGGAATTTAAAGTAATTTTACATCAGATTGTTAACCTATCCGTGCTTATTATGTGGCAGAAGAATTGTCTTCCTTGAAAAAATAAAAGGTATTTAGCACCTTATGGATAGGTTAAAAACAGAGTGGTCTTACTGCCAAAGGAAAATAAAAAGTAATGCTCCTACAAGATGTAAGGAGCATTTGTTCATAGATGCAGTGACTCTTTAGCTGAACCTTACAATATTTGTTGAAAGTTTAATATTTGACAAAGGTAGGGGTTTTTTTGTTTGTTTGTTTTAAATAACAGTCATATCTGTTTCAAGTCTGGAACATTACCAGAATGATCTCTTTCTTTGTGGAGACACTTTCAGTGTTCACTGTTTGTGAACTGTGTTATCCACCAGGTACATTATTTCTGGTTTTTTTTAGTTATCACACTTAATACACCTGTAAGAGCTTCTATCAAGTAACTTAAAAAAGCACAAATTCCTACATGGTATTTTCAAAATAGACCCTAAACCAAAATAGTGTAGTACGTAAAATAAGAAACTCCATTGTACTATCTGGATGGGAATACTTGATTGTTGTATACCAAATTATGTAATTTCCTTTGACACTTGCATGTCATCTTTGAATTATAGAAAACAGAATTTTTGTAGGACATATTGAAATAGTCAACACATCTTATTCAAAAAAAAAAAAAAAAAGGAACCAAGAAGTATAAGCAGCTAGTTGAAGGTATACCCCAAAATAATTGAAGGCATCAAGAGTTTTGTAATGACTTAACCAATTAAGAAAAAAAAAAAAGAATGTTTTCAGGTTTTGTGTCTAGTTAGGAACAGATATTTCAATGCAAGTTCTTGTCTACTAAAGAGACATTTTCCTGCTTGTTTGGTGGTTACTGAGGGAAGGGTGATTTTCTTCAGCTTCTGGCAAAACACATGGTTAGAAACCTCCAACATGAGAGGATTATTGATCAATTGTAAAACATCATGGTCATGCTCTTCAATTACTGATATTTTTATCATGTTCTTTCAAATGAGTAGGATATGGAGGTATAATACATTTAAGAATATAAATGAGCAGATATAAGAATTTCAGAGACTTTTACTGTTTTCTAAATTTTTCATTTTGCCAGCTGCATTAATGAATTATAGCAGACAAATTTGAGGTCATTTTCATCAAAATTAAAAATTTATTTTCATCTGAAACTTACCATCTCCTTCTTAGCAACAATGATCTCATTTTGACAAAATCCTGCTATATTTAAGCTAAAATGTTTCCGATACGGACAGTAGTTATGTTATTCTAATATGCACAATTCCGATCAGGAATACAAAAAACGTTTTGAATCAAACATGCTAGAAATAACATTTTTCTGAATATTGAGTTGGAAACATATTATGAGCATAATTGAATTTATTAGTATTCCCAAGAGACAATTACTGTTTCAGTGAGAACAGAACAGAGTCTTATTAGAGACATGAAAATACTATGTATCTGTTTGCCAAATATACCACTAAGCTGTACACAAAAGAGCTGAATACTTATTAATAGCAGCAAAAGAATTGAATGCTAAGTATGGTTATTGATGTGAAGTCAAAAAAAATGTAACTGGCTAGTATGAACACGTTGATATGAAACAAATTTTTTAAATCCCTCAGAGCTGATCTAACTGTGGTTTTACTGAAGCATAATGCAAGATAGTGGTTAATCAGCAAATACTTGAAAAACATTGAAATTAAAAATAAGGCTTTACTGGCCTAAAGATCTATCCCTTTTTTCTATTTTTTTTTGTTTGATTAGGAGTTTCTTTTTCAATATTGCATTCAAGAATGTCACAATGTGGCAAAACTCCTCTAGTTTGAATCTAATCACAGTTGTTTTACTGGTTTTATTAATAGCAAGATTAACCAGCAGTGAGTCAACTCCACATTCAGGGTCATTATCAGCAGTGCAACAGATAAACCACAACATTAGATGCCACTAAGTTGCTAATATATACATACAAATATCTAAACAGTCTACTATACGCAGTCACAACATTTCCTAATGTTAAGACTCATGGTGCTGTGTGTATTTTTCATAGAATCCTAGAATGGTTTGGGTCAGAAGGCACCTTAAATATCATCTAGTTCCAATTCTACGGCCATGGGCAAGGATGCCACCTGTTAGACCAGGTTGCTCAAAGCCAAATCCAACCTGGCCTTGAACACTTCCAGAGATGGAGCATTCACAACTTTGGGCAACCTGTTCCAATGTCTCACCACTCTCATAGTGAAGAACCACTTTTTTCTTACTAATTCACCATTATGGACCACATGCATCTTATGTATTTATTTTAAGGAACTGCAGTAATTTTATTGCTACGTCAATAGTTTTTGAATGAGTATCTATTTTTTTTCTTTTCCCTGCCTTTATACCTAGTCATTAATCACTATTAAAAATCAGAATTTCTTTTCCACAGAGAATTTTGTGGAAAAAGATCATGTTTTGAATACAAAAATGGAAATTCTGGAAAAGTTTGGAAAGGCAAAAAAAAAATAGGTTGCATTTATTTAGATATTAAACACTTAGATTATTCCTAAGATTTATCTTAGATGTCAAGTTTTGAATCTTACTAGAACACCTAGTTTCTCATCAATATGCATATCATGAAATTACAAATTAAAAATCCCAAACTCTCCAGAAGTTAGATGTGAAACTAGGCTGGTTTCTAATGAAAAGCATTGCCTTTAGGTTCTCTAAAGAATATTTCCCAAATGCTTTCTTAGAACATCCTAGTTTCTGTAAATCAGATTGGTTCTTTATATCACGAAGCAGCTCTACTGGCCAAGCATGTGTGGTCGACATGGCCAAAAGAAGGCTGGCTTTCCCTTTTTCTAGCTTTCATTTCCCTGTATTTAGCCATTGTCTCTCCCCCAGTTTTTTCATCTGCAAGGTAGAGTACTTTGGTTTTTTACTTCTTTGTTCAATTTTTTGCGGTCTCCCTTTTTATGGGCTGGTCTGTGTGGAGTCTCTAGACGGAGGATAAGATTATTCCTCCTCCTTGTGATTTCTCAGGGTCTCAGATTCAACTACTGGCTTCTTGCTCCATGCTGTGCTTCTCGCATGGTCTTCTACCTGCTATGCTTTGCAGTGTCTGAGCCATCTTTGGGAGGAAAATGGCCTGTTCAGGGAAAAAAAAGCTTTCAAACAGCCAAACCTGCATGGTAATGAAAACAGAAACTTCCAAGGAATTAGAGAGCCGTGCAGAGCTTACTGCAACTCTGAAGGTCACTGTCCTAGCTCGAACCAGGTCTGAAAGCTAGGGCCTGTGTACAAGATGCTACAGGCAGGAGGGGAATTGCAGAAAAAGCTTTTTTAATCTATGTTCTGTCCTTCCTGGTCAGTTTGAAGCTTTTCTATTAAAAAAAAATAACTTAGTCTCATTTTTACTCTAAAGACATAAATTCTGTTCTACTTTTAAAATCTTCTGGTTTTTTTGGAAAGCTCACTATGAAGAAAATGTCTAGAGAGGTCTGTGTCAAAGCAGTGGCCAGCTCAGAGTCCTATTACACTGTTGCTCTGTGCAAGCTCACCACCTCCTTTCTCTTCGGCCACATTTGCAGGTATTATCATTGACTCAGGTCTTGTTCCTGAGGCTTGCCCACCAAGACTATGCTCTTGTTCTGCCATTTTCTCCCATAGGATAATTTAAAATCTGTTGTTCTTATCTCTCCAGAATGCTCAGGTTTTTCATTGAGAGATGCATATCTCACGTAGTACAATCCTTTCTTATTTAGTCTGAGTTACATCTCTATTTCTCTGTTCATTTTTGTTCAAAATGCTGCTGTTAATATTAGCTCCTTGAGTGCTTTTTATAGTCTGTCTCTTGAGTTCCTCCACTGGTTCTTTCCTCTATCTGCAAAGAACACAGTTAAATAAAAGTGGAAAAAAAGTAGAATATTGGAAGAGATTTATGGGTTTATGTATGAAAGATATGCTTAATTCAGCATCCAGATTTGTTTTAATTGGAGAGGGAATGGACAGAGGAGTAAAAAAGCAAGTAAGCAATGAATGAGAAATTCTCAAATATCAAGTTTTGTGAAGTTCTTCAGATTTTTTTTTTCTCAAGGTCTTGACAAAAAAAGTTGTCTGAAATTATGATATCTAAGTAACTTTGTCTTTTTTTTATGTATATACATTTTTAGGTCCGAACATGGATTCTTACAGTGGGATACACAACTGCATTTGGAGCAATGTTTGCAAAAACATGGAGAGTCCATGCAATTTTCAAAAATGTAAAAATGAAGAAAAAGGTGAGGGGAAATAGATTCTTTTCTTGTTGCCCTGTTAATACAACTTTCTAATTGTTTTCATACCTTTCCTGGATGGCCATAGCTGTGCTGACTGTTCATGTGTCACATTCAACGATCCCGAATAGTTTGATATTAGGGCTTTTTGGTTTCTTGTTTAGTCTCTGAGAGTTGGAGTCAAGCATCAGCCCTCCAGTCTTTATAATAAGAGGTGGACAGTGGAGTTGGCTGTAAAATGTCAAAGTGAATTTGGATCCCTGCTCCCTCTCAGGATGTTGCTTCAGCATCCAGAGGTCTCCTTCTGGTAGATTCACAGCTTTTATGAGTTTTTTTCTGACTATGTCTGTCTGAGACATGGGTATTAGCTGCAGATTTCTCATGGGTTGGTAGGAGGAGGCAAGAGAAAGTGCTGCTTACATCTTCCTATTTCTAATTATCGTTGAAGTTGCTTAAGTTTAGTCTAATACTGATCAGAATTGAACCACAATAATTGTCTGTCATTTTTGGTACAGCTCATTTTCTGTAAAGGATTAGGCTCAGCTTAGGAGTAGTGCAGCTTTTCATGATATTTTTCCCATGAAGCTTCTTTTCATACATGAAGTACTTTTTATCAGATTATTTTATATAAAAAATGGAAAAACACTGAATAGAAAACATTTTGCTGGTAAAAACATGAAGACAAATGTGCTTGAAACAGAAAAACAAAATTAATATTTTTAAAGAGTGAGCAGAAGTGCCTAGTGCAGTTCCTATGTGCATCTGAATAGTTTTATTCTAATAACCAATAAAGAGTTAGATATAACCAAATTAAGTAGAAAAATGTTCCAAAACCTGGTCAGATTCCTCTGTTTCCCTCTACGTGTTGTCATAAAAGAGCTCTATTATTAATTTTTTTTGGTCAGCACTATGTTATTTTTTCTACACTTGCAATATGTAGGTAGTCTGTCACAATGGGATACATCATTCCCTTAAAAGGAATGGATTTTAGATAGACAGGGAGGGAGTTAACTCAGTTTCTAAGAGGATTTATGTCTGAGGTTATTAAGGAATTACATGCTGTGTCTGGAACTGGATCTATTACTCTGGCACCCTAACAACACAACCACTTAGTACCTCCCCCTCCTATTTGGCCATGTCAGGTTTGCTCCAATATTTAATTAAATCACAGATATCATTCATTGTAAAAAATAATGATGAATAAATACAAAATATCTTAAAACTTACTAAAATTATAAAAAATTTCTGTACCAAACCCAGGAAACTCTGGGTGCAGTGAACTGGAAACCACCCTTTCTGCACCTGTGCAAAGAGCCCACTGTAACATATCAGATTATACTACCAGAGTCTTATATTTATATGTATTTGTCAAGGATCTTACACTTCCCATATTAAAAGTTTTAGGCAAAGATGAGCCAGTGAAAATGAAATTTTACATTGCAAATATGTTTTCAGCTATATTGATACAAATCTTTGGAAATTAGTGAGGCTACACAAGACACTGACAGTCTAACACATAAAAGCATTTACTTCGTAACCTTTATTATCCTCAGAATTTTATAATTTCTCCAATATGTACTATTTCAAATAAGAGTGAACAGGTACTGCAATGGACTGCCACTGAGCTTTTGTTTCATTTTTTTTTTAAACCTTACGTTTTAGATCTTCCAGTTGCTACTTAATAATAAATTTCACTGTCTGTTAATTAAACATAATCCTCAAATTCTTTATTGCCCCTGTTCTTCAAGGGGCTCATCAACAACTGCAGATTGCAGTTGTTCATGCATAGCTGGATGTTAACAATTATGTAAGATCAGCTAAAAAGACACTGACCAGTATAAGGGAGATAAACTTTCAGACATCTGGATGATGACCAATGGGGTGCTTTGCTCTGAGTGATACTGGAAACATCAAGGCTGCTAGGCCACCTTCTTCAATAATCTGGAATTAAGGCAATAACACATTTTGTTCTGTAAACTTTAAAGAATTCTTTATTTTGATATCCCACTCCAAATCACAAGCATGAATCATGAAGTACAACAGTTTTCTTTATGTAGAACAAATCAGCTATCCATGATAAGTGTTTACTAGTCATATATTTTCTGTCTTTGATTTGCCAGGATAGGTAAAAGTGTTTTTAGGAGTTGACTGAAAAACATGGCATTCTTTACTTATGTCTTGCAAGAATGACATTTCCATTTTCAGCAGATGTAGTTTACAGCCAAAGTATTTTCTATCTATGGATGCACAGAAAATAGAAATTTTCGCAAACAATATCTAAACTGACAAATGCACAAAGGTAGCGCTGCATGAAAAAAGCACATTAATCTTTTTTGAATTAGTTGTGCCATGACAGAGCAGACTGGCATTACAATCAGAGAAGTACAAAGGTCCAAAATTATTTAAGTAGTGTGGATCCTATTCATTTGTGATCACTTCAGTTACTACCTGTATATAAGTATGACAGTAAAATCTGTATGACCTTTAGGCATACCACTTTTGCCTGTCATCTTCAATATTTTCATCAGGAAAATGTTTACCAACAGTGAAGTTTCTTCACAGAGTGAAAGAATCTCTGTGTGGCTTTTGAAAATACCGGTTAATTCATTTCCTGAAAGTGGCTGTTAAGTAAGGGAGAGAATATGATGAGTAAATCTGTTTATCTTCATCAGATAGGGCAAGCTTGCTTCTGCACATTTATTGTACACTTTAGTGTACAACGTGTTTTTTTGAAGAGATGAGTAGATATCTGTCTCACTGTGAGAAAATATGCAGAATTTTAAATAATAATAATACACTCCATATTAGTGTAGTGGAAAGTGGAACTGAGTTAGAGTGTCTTGAATTAGTTGAAGATTCTCGTTAACTGCTGTTTATAAAGCTTTCAAAAGTCTGTTTTATTTCCACCCTTTTATATATCCACTCCTCTCTTACTGGAAATTAATAAACAATAAAATTCAGAATACACTCATTCTGTTACCAGATTACTAAGGACAAATTTTGCAAAATTCCCAGAGCTCTGTTACCATCTTTGATCTTGCTAGGGCTCAAAGGAAGCAAATTAAAAATGCATTAATTTTAGCTGGATATGAAACTGAGGCGTGCAAGGGAATCAATTTTTGTCAAATGGAAATGACAAAATCAGTAGGGGGAAATAAATTATTTTTGAGTTTTGAAGAGGTTAGCAGAGATAATGAAAAGTGGAATAGAATTGGTATTAAAAATAACTGTAACAGTTATAACTGAAGTGCAATTCTGGTTTTCATATGTCTCCTTTCTGTTGTTTTGGGCTGCAGAATGTCTTCTGTTCTGAGAGAAGGTGGGGACTGGTTTTTTGTTTCGCTTGGCAGCAGGAGGGCTGGCAGTGGATAAGAGGAGAGAGAGGAGAATATCAGTGGCAGGAGAGCGTGTGGCGTCCTGGGGAAGCTTTAGCTAGCTGAACCGTTCACAGAAGGCAGCCCTTCTGGCAAATTTAGAAGGATGAGAAGCTGTCTATTTTGATGGGATCTGCACTATCTTGGGTTTAGGGGGTGTTGAAGCAGTCCTGCACAGTGACTGCTCCTGCACAACTCCTGCATGCCAAATAAAGCCCATCCACTTTTGATAAATACCAGAATAGTAAGAAATTCAAAACAGTGGTATTTAAAGCCTCCATAAATTCTATAAATTCTGCTCCTACAAAGACAAGCATCTGGTCATTTGTAGATGGCAACACCAAAGCATGAAGATGATCTAAGTCACGGTGTTGCCTTGTTGCATTTGTTGTACTTGAGAGTACAACACATCTCCGTTGACACTGCCATGATAAGCTTGTCTTACCTATAACAGAGTACATTCTGGCTTTTTCTATTTGGACTTAATTCTTCAACTGTGGCATCGGAGAAGGGATGTTTTATCTTCAGTTTTCACTGAAAATATTATCATTGTACTCAGTTATTACTACCGCTGTAGACTTCTGGTGGCATATGTATTTATGTTGACAAAGTTGTTAGAAGATAAATACAGAATATAATGACAAAAGGGATGTATAGCAGCCTCTTCTCTTGAGGCTCATCCTGCTATAGTTTTGCCAACGTTATTCTACTCCTTCATGATAATTCATAAGCTTTTCTCTGTATTGGTAGTATCGCTGGGTAAGAAAGCTACAGCCAAACACAACACACGAAAATGACTTATCAGTCTAAACTGACTTAGCTACGCCTGTCAGGCTGCCATCTGGCAAACTTATTTTCATCCATTTGGCCTACTAGGTCCTTACAAGAGTACTGAAGAGAGCTGTGGTCTTCATGCCTTGCGAAGATGGGTAGGAGCTTGTACAGATTACATTTTTGACAGTAGGATGGGGAAGGGAGGCTGGCAGTGCAAGGGAACTTCAGGACCAGAGATTGGGAGCAGGAAAGAGACTGAAGGGGAGAAATCAGGTTGGCTACCAATGGCATCAAGAGAGAAGCCTGTCCAGATTAAAAAAAATTAGGAAAATCTTGGGATTATATACTGGGAGAAGATATTGAAGAGGGAGATTGAATTTGGATTAAGATTCCCTTGGAAACTAGATTTCAAAGACAGCAAGGACAGGAAGATCTGTAAGAAATGATCAAGAAAGCTGAGTATGATGGAACGCAGAGCCTGAGTATGGTATTTAAGTGGCAAACTGTAACTGAAGGACTAGGTCTGGTTTAAAATTAGATTAAAATTGAAATTTAGAGGCAGAATGGGAGGCCTGAAAAGTAGGAATGTAGTCTAGGAAAAGAAAGCAGGAATAAGAAAGGAGAAAGAGACAAGAAAAAAGCCAAAATTAGGACTGGCCAAAGTGATTGCATAAGAGCTGTGGGCAGAGCATAAAACCTGAACGTGGGATTTTGGAATTTTACTGCTCTTTTTTTTCTATTACTCTATAAAACCTACAGGCGAAATATGTGCCTTGTCTTCCTGTTATGCAGTTGTACAGATCCTGATAGCTATTAGTGACTCTTTTCACTCAAGCTGATGAGGTGTGCAAAGATGTAAAGGCTCCTCTTGCTGATGCGTGCAGCTCTCTCTGTAATTGAATTCTCTTTCCATTTTCTTTATGAAGAATGGGCTCATGAAAACATTAAAAGTTTTTTGTTGTGGCTAAAAAGTCAATAATTGAAAAACTACAGCTTGCTAGGGTCTCTACAATGTACATTCCTTCCCCTATGTGGATTATGAGGACACCAGTGAAGCCTTAGCTTTCTACAGGATTCCACTGTCATGGAGCAAACTCTGGGCATGCAATAGGACTGTGCAATAAAAGAGACAGTTTTATGTTACAATCTTTTTCACTTAAACCAGAAAATATGCATAATGAAAAAGGCAGTAGGAGTTTTGAGAAAGGTGGTCGCATGTATGAGACAGTTAAGTGCCAAGCGAAGAAAAATAACTACTTTCCAGAATTATTTGTTATGCTGTAGAAATCTCTCTGAGCATATTTTTCAGAAATTACTCTTTTTTGTTTCCTTGTTTCTGAGAAGCAAATCTATTACCTGAGTGAAGCAGTGCAGGAATTCTCCGACATTTTAGCTCATTGCCTTCACACTCCATTTTTTAACACAAATCTGGCCACCCCACCACCATAACTTGTACATTTAATGGTTCGTGAATAGGTGTGTAGAAAACTGGGAGGTGTGTAGAAAACTGGTAAGAGACCTTCCAGGCTCTTCCTGGGGATCAGGGCACATGAGCTACTCTGAGCAGTGCCCAGTCCTCATCCCCCAGGTCGGGATGGGCAGCGGCTGGCTGTGTGCTCCTACCCTGCATGGTGCCAGCTGCAGGGAAGCTGCCAGGTCCTGTGATTGCGCAGTGTCCCTGGCGGGGGCAAATGGAGAGAAGAAAGCAGCTGGAGGCTACAAGTTATGAGTTTATGTGCTGCTGCCTTCCCTTCTCAACTTGTGTCCGTTGATCGCTATCCTCATCCCTCACTTGAAAACCTCTGCAAGGAAGTTTATAGAATGACTGTCATCTCTAGCTAGAAACTTCTTCCGTAAGTTTTTCAAGCCACCCATGGAATTTAGAATTTATTACAATCTATATTTTTCCTCACTAAAGCACTGAAGAGGTTTAAAAAAAGTCACCTATTATCTTAATCTTTTAAAAATAGATGAAGCGAAGTTCTCCAGATTATGTTGGCAGAGGGTTTAGGTCAGAACCTCACAGGCCACATCTCATTTATTCTCTTAAATCTTGTGTAGACGTAGTTCTGAATTAGCATAAATGTAGTTTGTGTTATCTAATCAGTTCTTTCTGTAAATTCTGTTATAAAATATTTTTCCAGGTCAGTTTTCAGACTGTAAATATTTATATTTTTCCAGGATTTTTTTTTAAATCTCACTAGAGCTTTTTGTGCATATAACAAAAAGTTATATGATGGATTTCCCCTAGGATACACTTGTATTCTACTAAATATATATGAGAGATCATAAGTCTGGAGAAGAGATGTGTCAAGATCCAAAAATTTGTTTTGGGTAACCATACCAACAGTACAACAATCTATTAGGGACCATCTGCTGAAAAAGAACCAGCATATGGATACCTAAAGAAATGTTCAGTGTTATTGTTCAGTCTTTGAGAGTAAGAAAGGAGACAGCAGCTTGAAATTTGCTTATGTTTAGGATTTTTTTTTCATTATGAATATTTACCACTGGACCAAGTAATCTCTGATACTTACAGGGCGGTGTAAATTATTCAGGTATGGCTTATGGTTTATTAATATACAGATACAGTACTTCCTAAAGTGATGTAAGTGGAAACTAAATTATTTTGATTTTTCTCCCAAATAGCTACAACTATAAACTTTAGGTCCAAAGCTTTAAAAATACTCAGTGTAATCTTAGAATCCAAACTTAGATGTAAAATAAGCATCCTGGTTTTCATAAGAGCTGATCAGCCAAAATGCCAACCAAGGAACAACAGGAATCACATTTCTAAAATTTACATTCATATAAATATGGAACATGGAGCTAAATCTCAAGCTCCTGTCACAGAAAGAAGCTGAGCTAATGAACTGTACATCTAGGAGAAAAATCTGCTTTTGAAGTAATTTATGTATGGAAATTTCTGCATGGTACAGTTTGATAAGGGTAAACCTCAGTAGTGACAAAAACAAGGAAAACTCTATGTGAAATGTAAGTGCTCATAAATGGTGCTACAACCATAATTTCTATGTATTATGAGACTATTGGATGACAGAGAAATAACGAACATGTCGCTATACAGTGTGAGGCAATTTATTCCTGAATAGCTTGAAATTGGATTGTAAATGTAATCAAGTGCATTGATGTTCCCAGCTATTTGGTAACGATGAAGTGTGCTTTCCCAGAGAATTTTTCATTAAGGAAAATATTAAAGTCTAGGTATTTTAATGTTATATTAAACAAAATCAGAATACTTCTTCCAGAACATTCAAATCCTTCATGCACCTTTTTTTTTCCTGAAGATTTGCGTTCCTTTCAACCGCAAAGATGAGAATTCACACCTCTCGTAGAAACTCCTTCACATTTATGGCCCATGTGATCTTGGGCTCAACAAGTGCATTTCTCTGAAGAGTGAATTTGACCTACTGTGTTGGTGGGATATGCAGGTCTCTCAAGGAAGCACGTCTTGCTTTACTTACCGTTGTGAGCAGAAGTTAACACCATGTTGAGGCTTGTTTCTAAGACTCTTTTCCAGAACACCAGCAAGAATGGTTGGTTCTAATGCAGTCAAGTTGTATTTCTTAGTGCCATTTTTAGACTGATTTTTTTTTTGTCCTTTCAAAAGAGTTTTCTGAGATATAGTCATTTTATACCACTCTGTGAGCTTTTTATGGTTGGATTAGCAGTGTTAATAAAACAATCACCTCTCCAATTCTCTAGTGCATTGTAGTCATAACTGAGGCTCAGGCTTTCAAAAGTGAGGATTTTTGTCATTTTTTTAACCCGTCCTTAATCTCTCTCCATCTCTAACCTCTGAAAAGTTTCTATCTTGTGCTTCCCCTAGGGAGCATCACCACTAGGATGTTCCCACTTTTTTTTAAATGGTTTTATGGTTTTCCCTGTTTTTTTCATATGAGTTGGAAAAGAGGAAAGGTGTCTTCTAATCGGATAGCTTCTCCTGGCAGCAGGACATAGAGTCAACACATCCACATTTGCAATGCCATTATTGGGAGGGTGAGTCTGCCCAATGATGCAATTATCCTAAAAAGGAGCCACCAAAGAAGACACGTTTTAGAAATATGAGCTTTAGCAGACTAGTGACTTTAGGTATTTAATTCTCAAAACCAAGCTTTTTGATCATATCCAATTGTCCATTATTGTCAGGAGTACCACACACTCCACTATCCTGGAAGATAGTCATCAAGTTCTTAGACTACAGGTGTCACAGGAGATCCTCACAGGAAACAGAAATGTTTGGGGGTTTTTTAATTTATAAGTAGATCTACAAATCTTCTACAAATCAGTCAAAATACCTCTAAGAGAATAAAACTTAGCTTTTTACTCCCAGTTACTTACTGGTCAAAAAACGTTACTACTACGACACATGTTTTTTAAAATGCTAGCATTCACTCATTAAAACTAATGTAATTGCAGCTTGAGGCATTGCCAATAATAATCATACAATCTATTATAGGAATTACTCATAATAGCTGTTGAAAAAAACGTTGTGGGGTTATTGGGAACAATGCATAATGTGTTTTCAATAGTCCTTTTTTCTCATTCCATTACACAATAGAAATTAAGAATGTATTCCAGTATAGCTCTCTAAAATATTAATGGCTTTAATAACTCTGAGATAGAGTCTCCCTCAGCCCACGTATGGTAAAGTTCACCCACCCACAACTGACTTTGCATCCCCAACCCCCCGGCACCATCCCACTTGTGCCAACCCACTTAACGTAGGGAAGCAAGCCAAAGGTGTCTCTTAACCATACTGAGAGAAATGAAAGGGTAGTTTATGCAGTGCAGAGAGTATCCTGAAGGCAAGTTCATGAGTTGTTTTATGGTCCCTTTTGCAGGCTCACAGACTTTACAATTTTTTTCCCTGCAAACTCTATTTTCTTTCTTTCCCCTTCATTTCAGAGGGAGGACTCTGATCAGCAGGATTTCTATATGTACCAGTGAGGAGAATATTTGGTTTCAGATTTCTGAGGGCTTTTGTAATTGATGTCAGCGATATTCATTTAATTGAATAAGGTCTAGGAAGCTTCACAGAGGGATCCTTTAAAGAGAGTTTCTCTCTACAGATTCCATCCCAAGAGTCTGGGGAAGAGACAACTAAAAAAAAAAGTTAATTAATAACATTAAGTGTTTATCCAGCTAGTGCCAGAAGGCAAGGGACTGCTCTGTCAGCTAGACTAGAAAGGGTTGATCTACATAAGAGAAACCAGAATTGCCTTCTTAAACAGAAAAAGACCCTAAATTTTAATTGAAAAAGAAAAAAGATATATTTATATCAAAACCTATGAATAAATGCAAAAACACTCCCAACCTTTCTATGTTTCTATGAATTCAATTAAAAACCAACCAACCAAACAAGTAAAACACAAAGATTTAGCTAATATAGCTTTAAATTTAAAGATATTTTATTCTGACAAAGGGAGGTGACCTGGTAACAAGGAAACTAACTCTGAAGAAAAGACAGGAGTAAATTAACTCTTCAGTCATGCTGGAAAGCTGTTTGTGGAACTCAGAGAGTACAAAACTAATGTTGCATCCTGGAGAAAAGGGTAGGTCTTCATATGTGAGACTCTTTCTTCCTGGTTAAGAATGGAGTTCAGCTTTAAGGTCTATGTCATAAACATTTTCAGAGTTGGTTTCTAGTAAGGTGAGATAACAAAAAGTTTTCCCTAGCCATAACTATAAAAAACAAACCTAATATTTAATTACTGTTGATTGCCAAATTGCCAGGTGATCCCACAGACTGATGGACAATAGGGTCCTCCAGGACACAATGGATATGCTTTAGAAAGCAAATGAAAAAAAGCCCAACAAAAGGTTTGTGCAATAATAACCAAATGTACAGTTGAAGTTACCATGGCAGGTGGTACAGCCTGTGATAGTTCTACAAAATCCTCAAGAGTTTCCATGAGCAGAAACTTAATCCCAGAGTTTTAGACAGATTTTATATCTCCTGTGATCAAGGTCTGTGGAGAGTAAGGACTTTGATCTGTCTTCATGGTTGCGAGTTCTCAGAATAATTTTGACTTGCTCATACAGCAATGTTGCTTAGAAGAAAATGGCCTACCAGCTTTTGTTCTGAGTGAATTTGTTTTGAGGACAGATCGCTTCATATCCAGATATATAGTCCAGACTGGTGGCAATGGCATTTATAACAGTGTACAGATCTGCCAGGATGAGACAGATTCACCTATCCAATCACAGATGGTAGAAAATATGACTCACAGATGCTGCTGTGTGAGAGCTTGGCTTCAGCAAGGATTCAGGAGCACTTGCAAAAACGGATTTTATTAGCTACCATGTATTTCTCCAAAGGCTGATTTACTGTATGCTAGAAGGAAAATGAAAAGAGAAAAAACGAGAGCCTTCCTCTTTAAGAAGAATTACATTTTTGATTGTGAGGAGCCTCAGTTGCTCATGACTTTCTTTTGTCAGACAGAGAATTTGTTGGATTCACAAGATCTGAGTCAAGACTCCTTCAGTGCATCTGGTGTTTCCCAAGGAGTGAATGTACTGAACTTAAGGAGTTCTAGTGGGTGGGAATGATGGCTGGGGAGACGGAAAGCTGAGTTTCCTGCAGGTGGAAGGGGGAGAGCAGCAAGCCTTTTAGAAGTGCTATTAGTGATATACCAGTGGCATTTCTCAGGGCAAATCTCTTCTAGGACAAGCTGCTAATGACTGGCAGAAGTGAAAAATACTTGAACCTCAGTGTCTCATTCTAGTGGGGAGTTCTGTGTCAGAGCTGTATTCCAGCAGTGGTTTTGCCAAGGACAGACCAGGGTGTGGGAGGCAGCCCAAGGTGCCCTGCATTCAGCCCTCTCAGCCTGCAGCAGCAGCAGTACCACTGTTTTACAGAGCTCATTGCTGTACTGCAGGTCACTAAGGTTATCTTACGGGCTTTCTTTTGCTCGCCTTCCTCCTGGCTGGCTGGCAGAAGTAAGGGATGAATAATATCTGCTGCCAGTGACAGCTGCTGTTATACAGCTCCCCTTCTGTCCAGAAAAGGGCAGAGTAATGAAGGAAAAATTACTCCAAGATGTATCCAAGGAAGAGCTCCACTGTTTGCTGGATCTCTACTTTTATTTTCTTCTAATAACTACCTGTTCAAAAAAAGGTTACCCAACTTACGAGTGAACTAAAATACTACTCTGCAGTAGTGCAAGGTCAGGTAGGAATGAAAGATGTACAAAAGCGAGAAGTGATGCGATCACATTAGCAATGTGATCATGAACAGGAAGTTACTTATTTTCATCCTGTGAGCGAATTATCAGTATTACTGCTTTTAATAATATCCTTTCACTCTTTTGCTTCTGGCATTGCTGTGCCAGTTTGAATAATATTGCCAGGGGTTGGTAAATCTGCAACCAATGCAACCTTACTTTCAATATGAATATAGTCTCTACAAATATGGAAGACATTGGGCTGCTTACCTATCCTAGGTAAAACGTGCACTATTTTCATTAGAAAGATAAGATATTTTGGGGGTTTTTTTTCAAAGAGCTTTTTTGGCTTAGAAGAGCAGAAGGAGACATTTCTGACAAGATGCTTTCACATAGCTTTTAGCTTGTCAAATGCATATTTTTAGTTGAAGTTAATTGTCTTCACCTCCTCTTGGGGGAGCACCAAGTGGGGAAGGGATGGACATGTTTCAGAACACTAATTTTTCTGATTCTAAATTGTACCCAAGGTAGGTGGGATGAATTGTCTTTTAAAGGCTTCTCTCCCTGCCCACTGGCTACTGAGGAAGGCTAAACACATAATAGTTCAACAGCCAACTTCGGTAAAATAAACTCCACCAGTTAAAAAGGAAGACCAACTAAAATATGCCAATTCAATAAATTCCCTAGCCATTTAAGAGGGAGAAAAAGAAATTCAAGTTGAGGTGTCTGCACTTCATCTAAATCCAAATTCTCTTTGGACTTGACTCCCCATTGTTTTCTCTTCCACGTCTCCACTCATACTAGGAGCAGTACTAGGTATGTTTCACCCGAGGCCTGTTTGCAGGCATTAGAAAAGAGATTGAAGAACCCATGGGCTGTTTTAACAAAGGCTAACCTGTTCCTTTTCAGCTTTGACTGTCACTTGATAAACAGCTAAAAGGTCAGACATAGCTCTGTTTTCCCAAAGGCGAGGGACCAAGCTGTGTCTGAGAATCTTTGCTTAATCCCTGCTTTCGTTTTAGCTTAATGAAGGAACACATATCAACAGTCTTCCTCCCCCTGCACATCACACCAAGGCACCTTTTCCTTGCAAAGTTCTCCTTGCCAAATCATCCAGCAGCAAGACCTGTCACCATGAAAGCTGCACCCTCCCCCTTCACCTGCCCTCTCCGGGCATGCCTGTGCTATCTCTCCTGAGGTGGATGTACTGTTTCATTACTGCCTCAAACACATGGAAAGCATCACTTCCCAGTCCTTTATGGCAATGGTAGCTGCATGGATTTACATAACTGGTCTCAGGAGATGAAAATAATGTATCGAGTCTTTTAGCTCATTCTGATTTCTAGCCTTTATTTTACTCTTAGTTTATTCCAAATTATCTATAAAATAAACCAGCAGATTAACAAAAAGTGGTGCACAATGTTGCCGAAACATCTTTCAAAATAAAAAATGTGTCACACCAAGCAATATGAAAACCAGACTTTCTAAAGTTCTTCTACATTATTTCAATTTTTCTTCATTGTTATAATTTTCTTCAGCTTGATAAGAATTTAATGCAAATACAATTTATTTTATGCAGGAATATAACCTTGCCTCTATTAAGATTAGCTGACACTTCTGGCTTTTTAATGCATTTTCAAAATCCTAATAATTTCATCAAATTGAACTGAAATAATCACAACTTTATTAAGATTCTCAGGCTTAATATTTTTGAATATTTCATTTGGATTAAGTCAACTGTTTCCAAGAATGAAAACTTGGAAAAAAAATATGTGAGTTTGTCCATGTTAAAGCAATTTGGCAATAGCTTTTGACTATTGGATGAGTGTTCTTAGTGATAGAGGCATATATTAATTAAGAAACCATGACTATAGGCTCAAGAGCACTAAAATAAAATTAATTTAAGTCTGATATTTCAACATGCTTACAACTTTGCAACTGAAATAACATAATTGCAGTGTATTTTTTCTGTGTTGCTATGTGTACAACTGTAGAAATGACATAGGGATTGCATGCAGTTTAAAAGACTCTAATATATGTTTTGGATTGTTATTTTTATCAGCAAATCTTGTTTTTCTTTTTTGAACCCAAAACCCAGGCAAAATTAAAAGCATGTTTTACACTGGGTGTGCGTTAAAGCCTCTGACCTTTGTAATATAGAAAAAATACATCATTCCATTCTGCTCCCTAGGTAACAGAGGCAAATATTAAACACAGAGACACAAAAAACCTCCAAGATAAACTTTTGATACCTTCTGTGTTTTCCACATCCAAGAAGGTTATGAAGAAGTGAGCACTAAATCTTAGTGAAAACTACCTGAATGCCTGCTACTCTGAGGGGCTGATGAACATTTTTCCACATTTGCATGTATAAACACAGTAGTGGCTCTCTGGAATATATTTTTCTCATTTTCCAGGAGTTAATATTAAACCTGGATTTCAATATTAATGTTTAAGAGTCCTTCCAAAGTCTTTTTAGGAGTTGGAAAGCACTTCTAATAACCATGAAATGAACTAAAATAATTTGTCTTTCTTTCATCTTTCTATATTTCTTTTCTTTATTCATTGTTAAGAACCTTTATTATTAGCAACTTGTATTTTTCTCCCTATATAGGAATAAAGCTGTACAGGGTCTATCTATGGCTCATGGGAATCTCCCTGCTTCTTTTTTCTTTTCTTTTCTTTTCTTTTTTTTTTTTTTTTTTTTTTTTTTTTTTTTTCTTTTTTTTTTTTCTGTCTCTCCAGATCATTAAAGACCAGAAGCTACTGGGGATAGTTGGAGGGATGCTACTGATTGATCTTTGCATCCTGATTTGCTGGCAGGTTGTGGATCCTTTGAGGAGGACAGTGGAAAAGTATAACATGGAGGTATGTCCTCAAGCCCAAGTAATACTTATGGTTGCATATCAGTATCTACAGCCTTCCGTAAGATCAAGCTAAAGATGCACTAGGTCAAATGAAAGCAAGTCAAGCTGTGTATTTTGGGGGAGAAAAGGTTCTGGTTTTTAAAACCAAATAGAAACGAAACAACTGCAACCAAAAGAAATTGTGCATGTAGTTGCAGGTGCCACATTTCTGTCACTTTTGAGAGATTTTATTTGCAAGGGTTGTAAACACAAGAGAGTCCCCTGCTAAGACTCTCTATTAGAGTCTGTTCCAATAAATAATAGATTATCAGAACGCATTAGTGGATTTCAGTAAGAGCTCATTCAAGATAAGTGCAGGAGAGGTCATTGCTTAGACTGCATTCTTTGTGGAGATGGTCAGGAATTATGTTACCTACCGCTGTATTTATTTGCAGTAATTTTATGTGCATGCACCCATACTGATTGCTCCTCTTTTAATGGTATTCCCAGAAAGGTCACACGAGCAATTTTGATAGGTGGGAGGTAACAGCTTCATGCCAACTGTACACACTTTCCAACACTCTGGTTGGTTTCTAGAAGGGGAGCTGAAGTAGAACTTTCTGGACAAACTGACAGCAAGAAACATGGCAGCAATAACTCATACCTAGGGAAGAAGTCTGTATGTAGATTTGCAGTGTTTGGGAGTTTATTGCCTCCAACATGGAAACTGGTGATGTCTGAAAACTAGATTATATGAGGGCAATCTAGAAGTGTTAGTCTCTTCTCCAATACTTGGCAAAAGAGCAGTAGTTTTCTCTTCTGATGTTAGCATTTGCAAGAAAATATATACTGTTTTACTCCACTGCTTTTACTTTGTTCTTACTTTGCAGTATAGCTCTGGAATTTTATTAGGAGAAGATTTTACTTTTTATTTGAGTATAATTTGTAGAAGGTACCCTAGAACAATGCCTCTTTAACTGCAAGGGATGTCTTTGAAGAAATCATTTTAGAGTCTGAAAAGATTTCTCTCAGTCATTCCCTAGAGTTTGAAAGACTTCTCAGCTAATACAGTTGTCAGTAAAAAATAAAAGATGTAACTGAAATTTGTCTTCTGGAGACACTTCTGGTCTATTTGTGTATAGCTTGAAGCCATAGCAGCTTGTTGAGAGCCTTGTTTACTTCATTTTGCTCCAACTCTATTGTAAGTGATATTTCAGTTGTCAGTATTGTTAACATTTTCTCTACTCATCTAAACCCAAACATATTATGACAAATAGTCACAAAATCCAATTAAAATAATCTCAGGTAGAAGGAATTTTACTTTTTACTTTAGTTATAACTAAATATCCTGATGTCTGGTCTTACTAGATTCACTTGAGTAAAACATCCATAGACAGCAGCAGTAACTGTGAAGTTAAACCATAAATACCATATATTTGAAAAACAATGTTTACTGTAGTTTTAAATGATTGCGATTTTCATCTGAACTTTTCAGTGTGTATTCTTTGATCATCTAATGTATAACACTAAAAACTTAGTGTGTTTTTTCCATGTTTGGTGCTTTCCAGACCATGGGGCTGCACACCAGTTGCCTGAATTTTGTATAAGAACTGAAATTCTCCTGGAATTATATAAGCCCATGCAAAGCGACATTCACTGAATGCACACATGACAGTGTTTAATATTTTGATCCCTCAGCATAGAATTGACTTGAACTTACTGTTAGAGCTCTTAGCTATTACTGTAAATTGTGCAGAATATTTTTTGAGCTAATGGATTTGGGGTGAGAAGGAAATAAAAAGTATTGTGCTAGCAAATATAGTCATTAAACGGTTGTATGTGCATAAAATATGTCATTATAAAAGCAGTGAGGTGAACTGCAATTTGCTTTTCTAAAGCACACCTCTTCAGGTCTCAAAAACTCCTGTGAAAATTAAATTACAGTTGTCTTTGCTGCTATTATTATTATTGTTGTTATTATTATTATGTTCTTTTTTAATTTTTTAGGTTTTTAAAGTGTAATGGTGAATTCTTCAGTTGAGTTTGATTATGCATTATCTTTTATAAATATTATAATATAAAAAATATTAAAAATTAATAAAATATTATTATCTTTTCTCTGTTTGAAAAATACTTGCCACATAGTAAACACTACCAGTAGCAAGTTTCTGTTTTATATCAGGAATATTTTGTAGTGGATAATTCTTGTCCCACTTGATTCTTGAAATACTTTTAAAGGGATTATTTCTGTCAGTTAATGCTAATCCAAGTGATAAAGATTAAACTAAATGTAGGCTCCAAAGTCATGAATGCAATCAGTCATTCTAGCTAATGAACCATTTGAGTGCTGTTTATGAATACTCATCAGCTTCCTATGTGATAGTTCTGCATTTGGCTTCTATCAGGTGGCCCTCTGTTAGTTGTGTCTTCATGAACACGTCAATCAAAGGAACCAAGACAAGAAGCCTAAAGACTGGTCATGCCCTGTGCTGTTTGCTATTATTCACAAAATAGTTCATTTCCATGAAGGAACTGCAGTAAATAATCAAGAACTTTTTAAAGAGTTCCTAAATGCAGAACTTAAAAATCCAGACTCCTTTTCTGGAGTTGTTTGCAAAGTCTGTGCAATCCATGCCTTGTAAGCTGAGGATAGGCAATCTAAATCTAAAAGTACAAAGGCAAGTGAAGGCATTTGTAGAGGCTCTCCGGCCCTTACAGAGGGCAGAAATGGTATGGGATGTTGGGTCTGTCAGTTTTCAGACCAGTTTCTGGCATCCTGACCCCACAGGTATGGTTTCTTTAGGAAAAGCACATCTGTGGCTGCCATAAGACGCTGTGTTAGAAGTTTTAATGACTGAACCATAAAGATCATGACTGATACTCTAGTCATCAGTAGGGAAAGTAGCTTATGGTATATAAACAATAAAGTTGCTGGATAAAAGCAAGCAGGTTAAAGACCAAGGCAGGGACAACGTTAAAACTTCCCTAACTATGTTCTGATCTGCAGAAGGACTGTAAGAGTGTCCCTATGTGCCTTTCCTAAGAGTACTGTGGGCTTGATTTTTGCGTAGTGCAAAAGCTTTTGGTGACACAAAGGGCTTCTCAACTTCAAGCAGCAGTGTAAAAAAAAAAAAAGGGAATTAATCCATAATGTTACCTCTATTCATCTGTTTTCCTAGTTGCACTGGCTGTAACATTTCTCCTTGTGCTAATTTTTCAGACCAGTGGAGAGACCAATCACTTTTTTTCTCACTAAGTTCTTCCTAGGCTGAACTAGGAATTTGCTTTTTTTCATCATATTGCACCTTTTTTGTCATAATCAAAATGCTGCGCAGTTCTGCTCAGATCTGAGCTAGGTTCCTGCCAGACTAAGTTTCTCCCAGTCATGTGAACCGGATTGCATCCTTCCTTCACTGTCTCACTGACTGGGCTCTTGGGCTCTACTGCCCATGAGGAATTATGGTGCTTCTGTGGATGCAGCTCTGGAAGAGCTTTGCAAGGCTCTACCATTTTTTTCTTTTTGACCTGCTTTCTTAAGAAGGCAATGTTTATGTGCCAGGGTGCTCTGTGTGGTTTTTTCCTACTGCCTGATAAACTTTGCCTGTTTCAGTCAAATCTGACAAATTTGGGCAGATACAGCTCTTAAGGACATAGGACTGCAACAGATTTGCTGGAAACAGCCAGCTGTGTGGAGTAGAGGTTTTGGTATTGTCTCCTCTAAGAGAAGGGTCACAAAATGAGTTTATGCCTTTGTCTAAAGCGAGATATTTTAACTGACCTGCTACAGGGGAGCTTCACTCTTAGCCGGAGAGAATCCAGCCACAAGACAAAAAGTACTTAGGAAACCAGCTTGCTCTAATTTCAGTTGCTCAGCTGCGTTGGAATGAAACCACAGTCTGAAAAAGCAAAATCCTTTAGAAAGTGGAGTCTGTGCAACAGCCATATCATAATTCAATTATGTACTTAGTACAGTTGAAAGGGTCCATGTGTACACATGCACTCACACTCACCTCTTGCTTGTGATTAGCTCAGCTGGTCGGAGCATGGCACTAATAATGCCCAGGTCATGTGTTCAGTCCCTGTATGGTCCATTCGATTAAGAGCTGGACTCAGTGATCCTTGTGGGTCCCTTCTAACTCAGAATATTCTATGGTTCTGTGATTCTATAGTGTAGTAACTCTCCTACTCTAGAGCTTGTCTTGAAAGCCTCTGACTGGCTTATCTTCTCCCAACACGAATATCTGTGAAACAGATTGGAACTCTGTGGCCTTGGAAGGTAGACAGTGATAATGTTTAATAAATAATAACTTGTAGGGGAAATGGACTACATTTTATAATTCCCAAGGTAAAAAGATCTTACATTAGTGTTAGATTAAATAAAAGTAGTACCTTGCATATTGGATGCCAATATTTCGTGTAAAATTCTAAAACATATTTATCTAGGGCAGCAACCTTTGCATTCCTTAATGTCTTAGTACCAATTAAGTAGTTATTTCTGTGATGTTTCGTCTTATGCATTCTTCTGATAGCATTATCAATATTTAAAAATAAACTTCATTCTGGTATCTGGAATACCAGTATTGAAGGTTTCACCCTAATTTGTCCTGGGATGGTAATAAACGTGAAATAGAGGAAAAAAACTGAACGAGATGCCATTTTAGAAGACACAGAAGAGAAAAAGAGATCAATGAGACATGTCCTATTTCAGCTTCTGGCATTGATATGGATGTGAAATGCCGAAACCAATATGAGGAAACCTTATATGAGGATGTTGTAATAACAAAAATACTAATATGCAGGAAAGATTAGTAGGCCATGCCAGTGTCAGAGCAGTGCCATATGTTAAAGAAAAGTCAATTCATATTACCAAATTAATAATTTCAGTGAGTCAGACAGAATTCCTATGTATTACAAGAATAACAATGCTGCCAGACATACATTACTACGCAAAAAGCCAGAAAGTCAGCTTTGACTGATCTGTTGAGGGACTCATAAACATTGCAAAACCAAAAAAGGCTATGTAAACGGGACAAATGTGCTGCTCAGACTAACTCATTTGTAATTCAACAGATTAGAGAACCCACAGATAAAGAATTAACCCTTGATTTAATTTTGAATAGCACACAGAATCTCTTCCAAAGTCTTGATATCTGAAAGAGTTTTCCATAGCTACAAATACATCGTTCTTAGTTTTGATAGCTTTGAAGAAGCAACAACCAAAAAAGATCTGTAGAATGGTACTCAACTTCGGAGAGCAGAACAACATTTAATTGAGGAAGCCTCTTAAAGAGAGGCTAAGGAGAAAAGTGTAGAGAGTTAAATCTTTGCAGGTGGTCTAGAGAGTATTAAGAACTTCATACGTGAGACACAGAGTAAACTCATGCCACACATCAAGTAAGACTTGAAAAAGAAAAGACTCGGCATGACAAAACAGCAGGAAGACATCCTTCAAAAAACTAAGATTGTATCCAAGTGGGGAGAATGCACAGGATCATAAAGTCTGGTAATTTAAATGTAGAAAACAATAAAGCAGTCAAAAAAAAAATCTTAAAATGAATGAAAAATGAATAATAAATCTTTCTGTAAATACTGGTGCAGGAAGTTTGCCATGGAATCTTGGGAATAATATTTAAGCAGAATAGAAGATAATTCCTTGCAGAAAATAAGGCTATGTCAAGTTAAATTATTGCTTTGCTGCTTTGTTCAGCAGAATTCTTAGTGGAAGGATTTGTGGAGATTGCTGTGCTAGAACCCTTTTGATGAACTCACTGAGGAGTGACTGGAGTTGCTGGTAGGAATAGAGAAACTGATCAGAAATAAATCAATGGAAAAGAGATTCTATTCCCCCAGGCTTTCTATAGCAATTCAAAAGAATAATAGTCAAACTACTGACAACAGTATGTAATCATTAGCTCAGAACTGCTTTGATATCTGAGCAAAATGTTGCAAATATCTTGCCATGTTTTCAAGAAAGAGTGGAACCCTTAAACTTGTAAGTTAATGTAGTAGGCCAACTTATAAAAATTATAATCAGGAGTAGAATGAGAAATTGATATGCTACATTGAGGAGGAGTTGACATCGCACTTGTGAAGGATCAACTCATTAAAACTTAGTGAAGTCCTTTGAAGAAGCCAGCAGACATGAATAGAAGCTGACACAGCCAGCTAGGTCTCAAAAAAAGGACTCATCCATTTCTTTCATCAAAGGCTCCCACAGAAAGGAAATAGACATGGAATAAGAGAGAAGCCCTCAAATGGGTATGAAGTTCTTTGGAATAAGGGAACAGAACTAAGAAATAAATAAAAGTTCATTTTCTAGTAAGGAGGCATGTATCAGTAGAGTCCATCGGGACAAGTCCAGTCTTTGTGCTGGTACCTGTATTTTCAGTGGAAGAAGTTATATCAAGTTATTTCAGAAAGTATAAATGAGGGCTGATTGTGAAGAATTCTGGACAGATATTGTGAAGCTTAACATAAAGTAAAATGCTCTTTCTGTATTGCAGCTGCAGCAGCAAACCTAAATGTTGTCTTGTTTACGATGTAAAGTCTTTCTGATATAGAGGAAGATGAAATTATAGATTTAAGTTCAGCTAGAGGAAACCCATAAATAGATTAAATAAACTGAGTACATCTTACATCTTTTTGAATAAGACAGAAAAGCCTGGCTTAAAAAGATTATAACTGCCTAAGGTTTTTATTTAAATAACTAACCCAGAACAAAATCACATTAGCTGGCTTGACACAGCTCTCTGAGCACCCAGATATGTTGAGTATATCCTCAGTAGATGGATGTAAGTGCAACAGGACAGGAGGAATAAATACTGCTCCTGGGTATCTGATTGTCTTTTCTGTGGGACTGCTCCTAGAACCTGAAGAAAGTAATACTACTGAGCTGTTATTTGGACTGTACATGAATTCAGTTACATATAGATATACAATTCTAAAAGTTACTCACGATAGTAATGCAAGGTCAATGATAAGTGAAAGTTGTGCAAAGATAACTGAGATGTGATGTAAAGAATACTGAGGAAAGAGTGCATATATTATGTGTGAAAGTCCAAGGTGAGCATGGTGCTATACCCTGATGGACTAATTAACTAAGAGCTGAGGCCAGCAGATGTAGAATTTTTCCTTAGGATAGACTTCTGTCTTGTAAAATTGCTTTGTCTCTCCATTTTTAAAATGAAAGTTATGTGAAAATTTGGATTCAACTGCACAGTTGTAGATTTTTTTCTTTAATAACACGGCTGTTGTAGGGACTGGAAAACACTTTGGTTCAAAATTATACTCAGAGGAGTGTGGGCTGGGGTGGGGGGGGTGTTAGTATTCACATGATAACATGGGAGTAACACAGGTATAGAATTGGTGAAGATGTCTGGTTCAAATTCATGTGCTCAAGTAGTTTTTCGTAAATTCTTTGACATTTTGAAAATATCAGATCACGTTCTTTTCTCTTTTTGCATATGTATATATGCATAAACAGATCTGTTTATGGGGTTTAGTTTACATTGTGCTGTTCAGTCAGCTAACAGCTGGATTAGAGAGAACTTTGTCAAATGTGCAATACAAAATGAAGAATTTAATTGGCTGAAGTAGTTTCTGGGGGTGTTCAGTCTAATGCAGGTCAGAGCTTGTTAGTCAATTTGTTCTCTAAATATCATTACGCCCATCTGTTTCCCCTACTATTTTTTAAGTAAATTTAATTTCTTTCCTTCCAATTTGAAATATTACAGACTGTGGGAGCCAAATGTCTCCTGAAATCTGTAGCCTGCTTCCAAACCCTGCCATTGTAGCTCTCAGCAGGCGGCCCGCCAGGAGTAGCTGAAACTGAGAACTCTTATTGCATGTGCTGGGACGCTCTGGTGGCTGGCAGATGCTCCAGAGGGAAGGAAAATGAATGGCCATTAAAGTCATCTGTAAATCTTCCACCGGCCCAGAGGATCTAGTGCAGGTCCAAAGAAAGAGTAAATACTAAAGAGTAAAAGCTGGTTTACTTCTCTCTTTCATTTGACATCAGTTTCCAAGGAAACAGAACAAAACGTGAGAGCTGGGAGCCAGCAGCTGAGATTGACTCAGCTGGTGGCTAGTCCTGCTTCTGTTTCCATGGAAACATGTATCAAATTGGCAAAAATAAGGAAATAGGGCAGGGTCAGTTCCAAAATGGCAGGATGAATGGCTGCTGCTTAACAACAGCTACTTAACAAGATGAGGCTTGCTGGTGCTTATTCCTCTGCAATAAACAATTCCAATTTTAGTTCGGCCTCCCAAAAAACAGTACTTCCCCACCTCAGGAATGTAGGAGCCACTATCATTGACGAGACTTGTAACTCCTCTTGTCCGGCACCTTGTTTAAAACAATGACTGGCCGAAATACTTTCAGAGGTGGATGACAGAAAAGTGTAGTGCACATCTGAAAGTTCATCTGTCACGCTTGAAAATTTCAGCCGTGATTCATAATGAGTAGTAACTTGAAATGAGCAGTTGTGTATAGCTCATAAATCTTATACTCTCACTAACTGAGCACTTTTGTTATTCCCATAAATGTCAGGGGGTTTTGACTCTTGCAAACTTTGCACAGTTCAGTGTAATTGCTAACTAGATACTGTGTGAAGATCTTCCTTTCTCAGTTTTGGAAATGTTGCTTTTCAGTCTCACTGAACATACATTATTTTTCTTTCAGGGAAAAAAAATGAGAATTGAGTCTTCCACATCTCCTTTGGCAGCACCAATCATTACTATGCATCTGCGTGTTTACAACCTTATTTTCCTCTTTTCTCTTTGGTAGACAGTCCCAATCTTATTAAGCTCTTTTTCATATGACATAGAAACTCTAAAGCATCCTTTTTAGTTAGGATGACTAATATTGCATATTTTAGAAGATCTGTGTAATGTGTTTTATCTATTATTCATCCTCTTCCATATATTTAGTGTATTATTTTTCACTGTTGCACACCATTGAACAAAATTTTGGACTTCACTGTCAAAGCGATTCCCAGATCATTTCCATGAACTAATTATGACTCTGAGAAAATGTATAAGTAGTTCCACTGTTTTTACAGTGGCATTACATCTACTGAAATCAAATTCCACTTGTCATCATATGGCCCACTCAGTTACTCTTCTCACACATTTTTAGACTTGCTTAACCTCAGTGGTTTTGTCTGGGTATTTTCATGCTTGTGCTGTTGGGCAACACTGATTTTAGTATGGAATTATGGTTTTTAGAGTGGAAGTATTATTCTGGAATATGGAAGCATGATAGTGGAGGGGTTTTGTTATATAATTATTTTTATTTGTGCTACTGTTATGTAGTCACATTTCTGGCGTGTCACTGCTACTTCTCTGTATCTCCTCCAGTCCTGAGGGCTCTGCTGCCAGGGGTACCCAACAGGACCCATCCTGTCAACTGCATTTGGAAATCCAGACTGTTATTCCCCCTTTGGGATTTTAAGGCATATTCCCTAGTCCTCAGTGAATTAGTCTATTGGAGGAAAGGAAATCAGATTATAATAATAAGTCAACACATACACATGGACCGAAGCAGCCCTTTACCAGTTATGATAGCAACACTGCTGAGATTGCTGCATGAGACAACCAGTGAATGATTCACCACCTAACCATCATTAAAAGCAGCAGACACATCATCTGTCAGGGATACCTGGCTGCTTCCCACAGAAGGCACTGTGACAGTTTTGTTCATTCACTGAGGAGGCTCAGTTTATGGTAGACCCAGTGGCACTTCCTCACTTTAAACTTTGAATACGTAGGATACAATCATTCAGATTTATTTCTATGAAACCTGAAGCCAGAGCCAAACTTAAAACTGACTTTATGCTCCTTTGTAAGACTACCGTGTTGGTACAGGACAACACTGATAGTTTTTGGCAGTTAGGAACTGCCTACCAAATAGAAACATACCTGGCTTTAGGGTATTTCAGCATTTGTTAAGCAGTACCGCCTTAGCAAGATCATAGAAGCTCTCTTCCTCACATACTTACCTTCTTCTTTCAGAGATAAGTCTCTGTGAGACCTCTGGACACCTTTGTACTTGAACTGCATATTGAGTATTAAGATTTACAGGCTTTATAATCCAGAGAGGGATTTTTTTGCTCTTTTTTTCAGTGATTTGAGTTGTTCTTAATCTCAGAAGCAAAAAAAGACAAGAAAACTCTTCTCTCCATCCGACACCAAAACCTGATGAGGAAAAACTTCCAGAAAACAGAGGCTAGGAACTGATTAATCTTCCTTGCTGTATTTTATCCTGGGTATTCAATGTTCAACCCTTTCTAGTATTGTAGCAGCTCTCTTGTTTTCTGGAAGAAACCACCACTGTATAAAGAAAGACAGATTTTAATGCTTACGTCCAAAAGCAGATGTTGATATGGATAAAAAGAACCATGATGAATTATCCACAAATATGCTAAGGCTGCAATAGAGACCAATAAAATCTTTCCACTAGACATCTCTGAAAATAGAGCATTCTGCATTAAAATAGCTGTTTAGGGTAGCAAATTATCTAATGTAATTAATACTTCCTTGGGGGAAGAATATCCCCCTGTTCCTTCAAATGTTTAACTAGGCTGATACTGAAAACTTACAATCTGGATATCCTGATGCTTCTTTAAAACAATTCTTTCAATCATAAGCAACCTTATGGAGAAGACAAGCCTCAGCTTATATTATAGGTAATTATAGATAATATTGTTTGCCTAGAATGTCCTGAGTTCTGGCCGACAAATTGTGCTGGAACGGATTAATGGCAGTAATTAGTCCTGTGGTCAATTTGGAAAAGCAAACCACAAGTCACCTGCCACGAGATCTTTATGCAGTGCTTGACCATGAAGTAATGCTCTCTTACTCAAGAGGTGCACCTTGGCTTTGTGCTGAAACCACTTCAGTGCTGCTCAAACAGAATAGGAACTGATGGACTTTTCCTTGGAGGTGAAGTGCCAGGTGCAGCACTTCTGTCTGTAAGCACACCCGGGGAGACAGGGAGAGCTGGCTGGGCAGCAAGGGCACACACGGGCAATAAGCAGATGGCAGAGTGCTGCAGACTTAACCCAGACTTCATGCTGGTGCGCAGAGGGCCTGAGGAAGAGCTTCCTTGACCAAAGCCATCCTCTTTATGGCTGTGCAGTACAGGTCACTTCACTTCTGTGTTTAGTTCTCCTGGATCCCTCGTTGTTACTATGCTCTCTTACAGAGCAGCATCTGTAAGCAATGGACTGTATCTGTGCCCATACCTTGAAGGCTCTGTCCTTCCTTAGCAAAGCAATGCAGTCATATTTTGAAAACTATTTTTAGAGAAAGTGCTAGTCCCAACACAGGACATTTTCTGCAAATGCCTTGGGCCATTCTCTGCTGGAGTTTCCCATATGATAGTAAATCAAAGCCTTTACATGACTGTATTTTAGGTATGTAAAATTGTTTTGCTTTAGAGGGTAAAATTGTTTTTTCTCTGATAAGCATACTCTAAAATTTAAATGTATATTTCATATGCAAGTGAGAAAAAGCTTTTTGCTGGCTCTGACAAACACTAGAATTAACTTTTCTACGAAAATTGCAGATTTTCACAAATCTCAGCCGTGCAAAAGCAAAGATTGTTTTTCAATTAGCTTTCTCCTGCATTAATATCCAGCAGAATGTGCTCATGCCTATGCATTTTTATTTTAAAATACCCTCCTGTATAGACTCCTCTCCCTGGATAAAAGAGAAGAAACACATAATAGCTGTTAACCACATTATTAATGGGTCCAATATGCATTAGCAATACCTCAGTTATGTATTTTTTAAAGCTATAAAAGAGAGGGCATCTTGCTTTTTAAAGACCTGAATCAGCCCGAAGTCTACTTTCCAAACTGTCTTTGTTCTTCGACCTTCAGCAGCTCTGTTCTGGGAAGTGCATTCCTTCCTTCCATGCTTCTCTACCCTCCTGTAATGCTTTCTCCTGCCTGTGTCCATGAACTCTCACGCTTACCAAATCTTACCTCATGCTCACTTTCACTACCCTAATGTGCAGGTCTTTCATAAAACTGACTGTGTGAAAGGACAGCAAACTTGTGGCTTAGGTCAGCTCAGATTCAGATCACTACCTACTCTTGAGCAGCTGTTAAAGACTGGTGATGACCTGACTGCAGGTGACCATTGGTCAGGAGTAAGAAGAAAAAGTGAAGAATGGATGCAGATTGGACAATTTCCCAAGAGAGGTACTCACTTCTATTTTTGTTGAGAATGCTGAGACTGCTCAAATCCAATCATTCATTTTTTTCTTTAAAGAAAGAGTGATGAATCAACCATGAGCTACACAGATTGGTATGGACATACTTCTGGACAGTCAGAGTAAGGCTTCCCAGTAAGACCTGATTTAATGGTTTGTAGTTAAGGTTCAAAAATAAATGCTTTCTAATTAGTTATGTGGAAGCGAAGCGAGTTCCTAGTGCATGAGGGTGCCTCATGAAGGGAGAGACCCACTCTCCACAGCTGGCAGCCCTCTTTGTTTTTTTTTTTTTTGTTGGTGGTAGTCTACAGTCTTTTCAACAGAAAATTCTGAGTTTTCATTCTATTGTCATAATTGCTTCTCACCTTAACAGCAATGTCATGATCCATTTTTTTTTGTTTTTTGCGTACATTTAGAGAAAAACTTACTGTTGCCTTTTAGCTACTTGTTCTTGAAAACTTGTATTAGCCATCCTAATTTTTCTCATGTAATTTCTACTGTTATATATAACTGCCTTATTATGACTATGT
This sequence comes from Melanocharis versteri, assembly GCA_013397845.1. Lineage (NCBI taxonomy): Eukaryota > Metazoa > Chordata > Aves > Passeriformes > Melanocharitidae > Melanocharis > Melanocharis versteri. The sequence goes on along the minus strand of VZTG01007434.1, from coordinate 655,415 downwards.
TATAAAGGACTCCTGGTTATCTCAAATAACATTTTGGATTTTAGTTATTGGTTCTTATTTCTTTAGAATTCCCATTTTATTCAATGTTTTCCATTGATTCTGAGGTATTTGTACTGCTTTCTCATGAAGCATCTATGACTCAAGTAGGAATTTTAGAGATCTGAGATTCTTTCTAAGCAGTTGATAATTCCTTTATTACTTTATATCAGGTTAGAGTTTACAAAGCTAGAATCCTCGTGTTATGGCAATACCCTGCTTGTATTTTAAAATTATTATGTCTGCATCTTTCATTAACAAATGGAATATTGTGTAATTCTTACCAGTGTAGAAGAGTCTCTACTCATCTATTCAGAATTAGATACTCGAAAAGACACATATTTGTGAAAAAATGCTTCTCTAAATATTTATTTTCAATAAGTTGCATATAGATGTACATGTATATGTATGCATGTGTGTTAATATGTACATATATATATATTTAGTATCTTGACTGTTGATATTTCAGTTCTGGTATTTGGTCAGGCACGTAATTGAAACAACCAATGGTTTGGATTCTGGTTGACAAAAGCTGGATATTCCCTCTTATTTCTTTCTGTGTACTGGTTACTTCCCTGCAGAAAAGAATTTTTTTTATCTAACTGCTCTGATTGGTTCTCTTGCATTTTGTGGGGCTGTTGAAAATAAAAGTGGAACAATACACCTACATCCTAGATTTGCAGAGCTCGTGGTAGAAAGTTCCATTTACTATGGAATTTTCTGTTTGCAGTAATACCATTGAGCCAGCACATAACTTGGGGCAGCAGATGAAAGCAAAATGAGTATTTATTGCTTCCAAAATGGAAGCATTCTTCATCTTTGCTATATAGGTTGAAGGCACACATCTTTAATGCTTTCACTGGGATCTAATCTTACAATAATGCTGTGAGCAGTTTAAACCAAAGTATTTTTAGGGTTTTTTTCATATTTTTCATTTGCATACATTAATATAGAAGAAAGAACAGCCAGTTAAAGCACTCTGGAGACACATTCAGGATGGAAATGTATGTGTGATGGCAAACCATCAAACAACATTGTAAGAAATGGTATTACAAAGGAATTGGGCTGGAATAAGATAGAAAAGATCACTGTGGGGGCAATTTGGATATTTTTTCCTCTTTTTCAGTGTTTGGAGTTTTTTTTAATAAATTAATAAAATTTCAATTAATATGAAATGAGATCCATATCAGAAATTATCAAAGTAATTATTTAAGCAGTTAAAATGATGAACTTTGACACGTCATTTCCACAAGTCACTATGACACGGATTTCATAAATTGAAATGCCAAGCAAGATTTCTGGTTCGAGGGAAAATGACACGATAGGTGAAGCTGCATGTAAATAAATGCCAGATGATGGTTAGATCTTGATACAATAGAACTTAGTTATAAGAAAATATCATCTTAATGCACAATAGAAGTCAAAAGGCAAACCAAGCATAAGGAATTACAAGAAAAGAAGGGGACAAAATATAAAGCAATATTATGCCAGTGTTTAAATCCAGAGTGGAGTTATACCTATCCTGTGTACAGCCCCAGCACAGTTCCTGACCTCCAGAAGATGGAAAACAAACAGAGCTATGTAGAGCCTTGAGAAGTATTGAATAGCCTGCATCCAAGGAATAGGCTGGGATCACTTCTATCTGTAAAAGAGATGGATGAGGACAGGGAAGAATAAAATCTTCAGTGGCTTAGAAAATGTGATTAGAAGTGATCACAAATGGTCTATTCCTATACAAGAGGTAAGGAGCATGAAGTGGAACGGACAGGTTCAAAGAACAGACAACACATACTGCAGATGGAGAATTTTTCTGCAAAATGTTGTCCATCCTAAAAGCTTACATGGGATTAATATAGAAATTGGGCACACTGATGAAAGAAAAAGCTATCATGTGTTAAATAAGCAGACATGACCTCACTCTGAAGAAATCATTGTGTGACAGATGATAGAATATTCTAGAGAATTGTTTCTATAATCTTGGCCTTTTTCAGATTCTTCCCCAGGGGAGGCATGGTTTGGTAGGACTTGAGACATGCATTGGGCTGCATAGATTTTTGTGAGTACATCTGTTGTTATATGCATCAGCTATGGAGAGAGGGGATACCCCTGTATTTTTAAATTCTCTTCGCATTTAATTTTATTTATATTCTTTATAATGTTTTCATGGAATAAAGAGAGCAATTCTGACAAACTGCTGATAGCATTTCTGAACATTGATGGAAGCAGGTTTAGAATGTAATTTTTGGCACCAGGTGTTCTGCATTCTTTTCGAAGTATGTCACAATATCATATTTTTAGAGTACTTGATAGATGTAATATCATGAGAAAACATTTTCTTCTAATATGCCATAAAGAAGAAATCTCAAGTGTTTACCCAATTTTTATTTAATTCATGCAAACTGACTTTTGAAAAAAAACCCTGAAGTTAAGAAATTAAATATAGAATTATAGAGTCTTTGAGACTGGAGGGGATCTGTGGATATTTTCTGCTCAAAGCAGTCACTTATAGTACATTGTTCAAGACTATGTCCAATTATATTTTGAATATATTCAAGTGTGGACTCTCTGCAACCTCTCTGGGCAACATTCTACAGTGTTCAACCACCCTCATAATCAGAAAAGCGCTTTTTTTCCTCATGTTTAAATGGTTCTTCCTGCATTTCAATTTGTGCCTTTTGTTCTTTCATTGAATACCACTGACAAAAGTCTGGCTTCATCTTCTCTACTCCCTCCCATTCTATTTTTATGCACATGGGTAAAATGCTCAGTTTCTCCTGAGCCCTCTTGGCTAAGGCAACACCCCAGCTCTCAACCTCTTCTCATGTCAGATGCTTCAATATCTTGAGCATTTTAACGTTCTGTTCCTGGGCTCAATCCAGCATGTCCTTCTTGCTCTTGCACTAGAGATCCCAGGCTTGGACAGAGTACTCCAAATATGAACTCACCAGGGCTGAGTGGAAAAGAACCAAGTCCTTTGACCTGCTCGTGACGCTCTTCCTAATGCAAGGACACACTGCTAGCTCACATGCTGCCTGGTCTCTGCCAGGATCCCCAGGACATTTTCTGCAAAGCTACTTTCCAGTCAAACACCACCCAGCCTGTATGTGGTTCTTCATTCCCAGGGGCAGGACTTTATATTTCCATTTCCTCCGCTCAGGACATTCCTGTCAGCCCAGATCTCCAGCCTGCCATCATCCCACTGAATAGCAGAACAACCTTTTGGTTTATGAATGCCTCCTAATTCTGTATAATCTACAAACTTGCTGAGGAAACAATCTGTCCTACTGCTAACATCACTAACATATCCAACAGCATTGGCCACTGTTAATCACTAGGAAGAATAATTTGTGACTGAGCTCCTGATGAACATCATTCTGCTGGATAATACAATCCCTCGAGTGTAGCAGTTTAGTCAGATTTCACTCCCTCTCCACTTGTCTTGTCCCTGCTGTTTGTTAAGGAAGTTATGGCAGAGTGTTGAAAGCCTTCCTCAAGTGAAGATAGTACCAGCTGCTCTCCCCTCATCCACCCAATTCGGCATTTTGTCACAGAAGGCTATCAGGTTGGTCAGGAAGCGTTTCCCCTTTATAAATCCTTGCTGACTGCTTCCAATCTAATTCTTGTCCTTAATGTATGTGAAAATGGTTCCCAGTGGGATTCGCTCCATCACTGTCACAGGTGTTAAGGTGTGGTTGACTGGCCTGTGGTCCCCCTCTACTTGCCCATATCAATACTCTTTGGATTTTCCAGCCCTCAGTCACCACAGCCTTCCAAAGAGTGGCCTCACAAGGATGTAAATCAGTTCCCTTAGTCCTCATGGATGCATTCCACTGGGTCCCAGATTTGTGTATGTGCACTTGGTTTAATATTCCCTAACTTGACCCTCCTAACTCAGCATAAACGTCATTTCTCCAGACCTTCCCACTGCTTTCAGGGGCTGCAGTTCCTCAGGATAATCTTACGGGTAAAGTCTGAGGTGCAGAAGCCATTGAGTACCTCTTCCATGTCTTTTGTCACAAGGTCCACAGCCCCATTCATATTCATCTAATGAGGGAAGGTGTTCATTTTCCATTGTGTCCCTTTTGCTGAGAAAAAATTTGTAGAGGTCCCTCATGCTGCCCTTTCTGTCCCTCACAAGATTGAACTGCAGATGGACTTTCCTCCATATTCACTTATCATAGAATCATATAATTATAGGATATGCCGAGTTGAAAGGAACCCATCAGGAACACTGACTTCAACTCCTGGCCCTGCACAGGACACCTCAAGAATCACATCATGTCCCTGAGAGTGTTTTCCAAACACTTCTTGAGCTCAGGTTTGGTGCTGTGGCCAAAAATCTCTGCCCTTTAATCCAGTGTTGTTATCATGTTATTTGCCTCGTTTCCTCCTTTCAGCATCACAAACTTTACCATCATGTGGTCACAGCAGCCAAGGCTGCCACCAACTTACTCCTTCACCACATCTGCCTTTTTTCCAGGTCCAGAAGAGTGCTTTCTGTCATCACGTTATATATCACCTGTGTCAGGAAGTTCTCATCAATACGATGCACAGATCCCCAGGATTTGCAGTTTCTTGTGTTATATCAGAGGGCTAAGTTCCCTATGAGAAGCAGGATCTGCAAACATGAAGCTTTTTCCCGTTGTCGGAGTGGGAACTCAGCAACTTCTTCCTGAAGAGGTGGTCAGTAGTAAACACTGACCCCGACAGACACCACTTTGTTCTGCCCTCTAATTTTAACCCCAAGGCAGAGCCTAATGTATTCCTGCAGCTATCTCATGTAACAGGCAACTTTTCTTTTTTCTTCCCCATCCTGTTCCTTCCTGTTTATCTGTTGCAGCGCTCGAGTCATGGGAGCCTTCCCACCACAGCTCTGTGACTCCAATGAGGATGCAGCCCTGCAACTGCGTGCATATCTCTAATTCCACCAGGATTTCCTCCATGCTGCATGCTTACATTTATGTACGGGCACTTCAAAGGGATGCTCCATCGTGCTGATTTCTCAGAAAAAGTGTGAACGTTTACTTCAGTTTCACCCCTGTCCACCTGGCGCATCCATACACTTCATTTGGGCTTCCTTACATCCTGTTTTGTTGTTTTAAGGCTTTTTCTTGTCTACCTTACGCTGCTTAGTTTTTCACTGTTCAAGAAAAAATCAGTGACCTATTGCCTGTATCCGGTGAAATTATCAAATACCTTTATTTCTGATAACATTTCCGTGCTTCACTGAACTCCACTGTACTTCACTGACTTACAGAAATAGAAGTTCTGTGGAAGCGAAAGGCTTCCAAGGTTAAGTAAAAATATGAGCAAGGTCTTATTGCTCTCTCCAACTACCTGTAGCAAGGCAGGGGTCAGTCTTCTCTCCCAAGCAACAATCAATAGGACAGGAGAAATGACCTCAAGTTGAGCCAGGGGAAGTTTAAATTGGATATTAGGAAAGGTTTCTTTAGTGAAAGGGTTGTCAAGTACTGGAACAGGCTGCCTGCCCAGGGAAGTTGTTGAGTCATTATCCCTGGAAGTATTCAAAAAGCGTGTGGATGTGGCACTGGGGGACATGGTTTGGTGGTGGACTTTGCAGGGCTGGGTTAATGGTTGGACTCGTTGACCTTAGAGGTCTTTTCCAGCCTAAATGATTCTGTGATTCTATGATCATAATTATTAGACAGAAAATCTAATTTCCAAAAATTCTGTTAATAAAGTCGGAATAATGGTATTCCCTTTAAATTTATTTGCCTCTGATTAAAAAAAAAAAAAAAGTGCATAAAGGAATAGGTACCTACATTCGGCTTGCCTAATTTTGCAGGAATTATGCCAGGAGGATATATGATTATTGTATCTAAATTACATGGATATTAAATACCAGGAGGAGAGATGAACTATCCAAACTGTGTCAGTGCTGACACATGAGAAAAAACAGTTAAAATGTGATCATGACTAGAGAGACACTGGAGTGAGACTATGTTTCTAAGGCACTAGATTAGCTGAAGATCTAGAATTGTCTTCTTTTAGGGGGGTGATGATTCAACTTGAATTTCAGAGTTTAATAATGATATGAAAGAGATTACGTGATGTGTAGACTGGCCCCATGTTTCTGTGGTTAGGAATTGGTCCCCAGATTTTTACAAAGATCTTGTGAGAACTTTCATTCCTGCTATTTTCCAGTTAAAGGTTGGCTAGCTTCATCTGGATTTTGAGATATTTTTTCAGCTGCAAATGGCTAACACAAGAGAGAGAATACCACAGCTATCACTGCATCTCCTTTAAAATGATTCATTTGCCTCAGGCTTTAGGATTTAGCTGTAATGAAGATGAAAGATTGATGGCTGACTGCTGACCTACTTTGAGGAAATGAAAGAGCAGGTGGCATGCTGCTGACTAGGAAAGTAAAAGACTGAACTAAATGCAGAGAAATAAAGCATGGCTGAATAAAGTCTCTTTTAGATCGCAGCTTCTTTTCAGTAGCCCAATACAGGATAATACACATCTGGAAACCTCAAAACCTCTTTTATATCTCTGCATGTGTAAATACATTTAACCTATTTGAAATAGTTATTTTCATTTTACGTAAGAAGGCTCTATCAGTTACTGCTAGGGCTTTGAATCTATCCAACTGCTACAGTGGATTGTAGAAACTAATAGGAAAAGCTAGATGAGGCAAATTACAAAAGATGTAAGGCTTAAAGTGTGACAGATGTGTCAGTGGTTGCAACAAACTGTTCTCCAAATTTTGTTTAACCTTTGGCAAAAGACAGGCACGTTCATCTAAACTCAGAATTAAGGTGCTCCCGACTGTGTGACAAAAGTGTTTAATAGTTGGTGTGAACCAGCCCTTCAGAAAAGAGCTGCTGCCTTTCAGATGGGAGCAGTGTACTCTACTTCGTGTCAGGAGCTTCATTCATGAAGCGCGAGGAGGGACTAAAGGAAAGCATTTTCAGTTTCTTGGTAGCAGTCTTGTGTTTGAAGCAAACTAGTAACACATTGGCGAATGCAGCTAATGCTGACCACCAAATATGTCTGCAACTTCTCATAACTAAAAAGTTTATAGAGAATGGCATGATTTTCAAGCTAATTGTTTTCATTAAAAAGCAGTTATCTTCCATGTTTTGGAGCTATATTGCGTACCTAATGGGAAATGGACTGAGCTTCAAGCCCAGAGACTGAGTTGTAAACGCTCATCCTCCCCTTGCATCTTGCATTTCTGCACTTGCAACAGCCTTCATTGATAACTGCAGTGTCATGCTGACACCCTGAAGTGAAAGGAAGTTTTATAAACTAAGAAGATCCCTCTTTATTCAACTTCAGATGGCAACAGAACACTAGGATGTCATTTAAGACATCTGATTCTCATTCCTTTGGAGAAGAGTCAAAGGGCTGTGCCATTTGGAGAATAGTCAAAGGTGTATTGCTCTGAGTTTCCCTTCAGTAAACTATTAAAAAGATCCAAGTATGTGACAAAAGGCATCTTTATGTATCTTTATACTCTTTTCCTTTAACATGGAGAGTATTTAGTTTATTGTTTGGGTGCAAGACATGGGAGATACCAAGCTATTAGGTTGTCAATTCTGTAACTGTTCCCAAGAACTTTCCTTTCTTAAAGTCTGGGAATAAAAATCTGATTTTATCGTCTGACATTCAGCCCATATTCTAAAACCACTTAGTAACTCATGGTTATTTTTGTACTGTCTTCCTTTGTTCTCCATCTTTGAAAGAGGAGACAGCTAGAGGAAGTGGGCATTTACTATTTTGGTGTTATTCAAGGCTTGAGAGTGATTTAGAGGGATAAAGGGGGAAAAAACATGTATGTGTGTATCAGGGAATGTGCCAAGTTTATATGCTGAATCTTTTTTTTCCTTCCCATCCTGTAAAGCAGTGTAGTTAGGAGGAAACTTACGTTGGGTTTTTTTTTGTATTTTTGGTGGGTACAGGACAGTTGCAGGAATCTTTTCCTTTATGTACAAATAGTAATAAGCATTATGTATGTGTATCCTGTAAAGGACAAAATTTAATTTCATAAATCTTTTTTCTCAAAAGAAGTCTGCTTTCCAAGTTGTTGTATTAATAATTATGGGTGTGGCTGTTTTAGAGTGTAGGAATTGTGCCATCAAGACTTCCTTTTCTCTGGTTTTGATCTATCTCACCAGGTGTCTGGTAGCTATTCATATAAGGCAAACTTGTTTGCTTGCAGTGCTAGAACCCACCTGATAGACTCTCCATCATTTGTTTGCACCATATACAGCCCACTGAGAACAGACCCTTATTGAAGCTTTGCATAAAAGCTCTAGAAAGGACAGAAAAATTAGTTTCTTTTATGATGTTAGATTTAATGCATAAAACAAATTGAAACCTAATATTAATCTTTTAAGAATAATTTGATGTTATAATGATTCAGAATCTTCTAATCTTTCGTGAGTAATAAGGCTGCCTATAAACAATAGTGATATGGAAAAAGGAGAAGCTCTTTTTCTGTTGCTCTTGCTTGACAAAAACCTTGAGAAACAGGAGTGAAGGTGAGGGTGACCTAAAGAAGATAGGTAAGAGGAGCAGGAGATTATTCTTTTGAATCAGAGTCCCACAAGCCAGCAAAGAAAAAAAACAAGGCAAAAATACATGTTGACCAGTGAAAATGCATGTGCCTGGGCATAACTAAGAAACATCTATAAAGAAAATACCAAGATAATTCTTTTATTGTTTTAAACACAGACTGCAAAGTGGTAACTGAATAGATTAATTTTAAAAGGTTAATGAAGTATAGCCATTAAAACTGTGGGGCTTGGAGTGTTTTAGAAGTTAGGACTATTTTAGTGCAGTTTGTCAACATAAATTAAAAAGACTGCAGCCTTAAAAGATCTATTCAGAATATTTCATGGTGAAGTGATGTCAATATTTTTCTGTGTTAGAAATCATAGAATCATGGAATCATAGAATGGTTTGGGTTGGAGGAGACTTTAAAGATCATCTAGTTGCAAAACCCTGCCATGGGGAGGGACATCTTTCACGAGACCAGGTTTCTCAAAGCCTATACTTCCCCTGGGTGAAACAGATACAATTTTCCTTTTGTATAACATTAGAATCCAAGAAAATTTACTGCCATTGCTACTGAAAGATATAAAATATGTCTATCCCTAGTTGTGATTCACATACAAAATTGAGAGGGCTCAAGTAAAATCCTAAGATGTACATAAAGTAGAATCCTAAGATGTACATACTTTGTGATATTTCTAAATTGATTTTGACCTAACTTACAGCCATTTAATTCACATCTGACCTCTTGCTGGTATGTAGTTATTGATGTAAAACCTTTTTTATAATTCTACAATTCTTTTCAGCAGTTTAACTGGCATATTTTAACTTCTAAAAATCAAGCCAGTGATGTGTATTATGTAGGCAAGCTACCACTTTCCAAGCTACCAGGTTACCTGTCACAAAAACATATTCACTCTAGGTGGTAGGAATGGAAGGATTGGAATCTTGTCTATTAGGTATTTGAATACCTAGATTAGGGTCTATTAGCAGCTTGTGTAAAAAGAGATAAAGGGTATGACTTGTGAAAATCTGTTTTCCTTTGGTATTTAGTTTTTACTTGATGTTGTCAATGGAATTATTCATCATAGACAATTTGTGGAATTTATGATGGGAGTGGTCTGTAAAAAAACGTTTGGTAGTAATCTGATTACTGTTTGCCCACATTTTCAGTCATGACCGTCCTTTTTCTTTTCCTCCATGTTTTCCTAACTCTTTCAATGAACAGAACTGTAGCTTTTTCTCTTTGATGTATGTCCCTTTTGATTAGGAGATCATCAATTATTTAGATTGTTCCAAACCTTGCAGCCTAATACTTTGAACATAAGACTGTAAGTAGAGCATTTTGAAGATCAGTGTTTAAAAATAGGTCATGTTTTTCAAGAGACCAGCCAATTCAGTGCTTGAAACTCTATAAAATCTCCTGATTAACATTCAGTATTTGTTAACCTAATATGGATTTGTTTTTAAAAAATTAGCTGTATTATTTTCTCTATTTAGAAAAGTCACCTAGCTTATATACAACATTTAATGCCAGTTGTATTATTAACAGTATCTGTTAAAAAACAAGAACGATGGTATTCAGGGGGTTTTGCTGAAGGAAAAGAAGGTATTTTCTTAACTTCACTTTAACATCCATTTCATACTGTTTGGGAAATTTATAAAACTATCAGTGTTGTTTTGCTATGATAATTATTTGGTGCATGTGCTTTATTATTATTATTAATAGTAATAATAATATTTTGCATTTCTGAAGCACTTTTCATCTGCCGACCTCACTTCCTTTTGCAAACAGCTAATTAGACTTCAAAACACAGTAAGTGGTGCTATACCCACTTTTCTGCAAGGCAGTACTGGAGGGCAAACCATGCTGCCTCTCAGTAGGCAGTCCAGGATGCTTGAGGGGATGAGTAGGAACCCCCATGAATATGAATTGTGAATTAATATGCCATGAGGCAAGTTTTCCTACTTATTCCAACTAATTAGCTCATGGCCTGATAATGAAAAAGACAGAAATTTCAGACTGTTCCCTGCAACGGCGTGCTTAAAAGTTTTCCCCTTATCTCATTATATGGCAGTGAAATCATGACAACCACAGAGCTTTTCACAGTACTTTCGTACACCAGAGAGAAGTTCAAACAAAACTAACTACTTAGACATATTTGTTGATTAAATGGTATTTTCCATCCTAACCCGTATAAGTAGTGATTGTTCTATTTCTTCCAGCTTTGCTTCTTTCATTTTGTTGTTTTTCAGATGAGTCCTGGCCAAGTGCTTTCAACAGTGTAGCTACTGATACTTATCTAGTTTTGGTGGCTCTCTGAGCACTGGCTGTCACACTCAAGGATATTAGAAATGTTGACTGCACATAAATCCTGAGAGAGAACTAGTTATATCATCAAACCACAGACCCAGTTTAACATCCTCCTTTTAAACAAGGAGGGTAAGAGCAGTGGATACTACCTGTTTACCTCAACTTCAGGAAGGCTTTTTACACTGTCTGCCATATCCTCATAGAGAAACTGTTGCTGACGATGAGCAGGCAGTGAATTGAAAGTTTAATGGCTCAGACCAGAAGGTGGTGATCAGCAGCACGAAGCCCAGCTGGAGCCCAGTAGGTAGTGGTGTACCCTGGGCTCAGTCCAGGGTCCAGTCCTGTTCAACGTCTTCACTGATGATCTGGATAATGGAGCAGAGGGTGCCCTCAGCAGGGATGCTGGTGGTGTGTAACTGAGAGGGATGGCTGGTGCATACGAGGGTTGTGCTGTCATCCAGAGGTTCCTTGAAAGTCTGGAGAAATGGACTGACAGGAAGCTCAGGCAATTCAGTGAAGAGAAATGCCAAGTCCTCCACCCAGGGAGGAACAAGCCTGAGTACCCTGGGGGCTGACCAGGTGGAAGTAGTTCAGCAGAAAAGGACCAGGGCTTCTGGTAGACGCCACATCAAACACAAACCAAGAATGTGCCCTTGCCATGAAGGTGGCCAATGGGACCCTGGGCTGCATTAGGCCAAGCACTGGCAGCAGGTGAAAGGAAAATCCTTCCCCTCTACTCACCACTGGTGAGGCCACACCTGGAGTGCTGTGTTCTGTTCTGGGCTCCCCAATACAGGAGAGACAAGGACATTCAGTGGAGTCCAATGTAGGGCCACAAGATTAAGAGGCTGGAGTACTTCTCCTATGAGGAAAGGCTGAGACAGTTGGGACTGCATGTAACGATATATGAAATACGTATATATGTATATATGACACATGATATACATATAGCTATGTATATAAATACCTGAAGGGAGGGGGCAAAGAGGATGGAGCCAGGCACTTTTTAAAGGCACTCAGTGACAGGACCAGAGGCAGTGGGAACAACCTGAAACACAGGAGGTTGACTGAACATTCAGGAAACACATTTTCACTCTGGGGGTGACTGAGCACTGGCACAGGTTGCCCAGAGACACGGAGGAGGTGTTCTCATCCTTGGAGATATTCAAAAGCCACCTGGATGTAGTCCTGGAAAACGTGCTCTGCGTGGCCCTGCTTGAGCAAATGAGTTGAACAAGATGACATTTGGAGATCCCTTGCTACTATAGCCAGTCTGTGATTCTTTGATTCTGTGAAATAAAAAAGGTGGATATCCTAAGATTCTACCTCAGGGCTACTTGGGATTTCCTCTCTGTTACTAATTTTACCTTGGTTTCCATGGAACCAAAGGCAGAGGAGGAGAAGAAATCGAGTAATGAAGCCTACAAGTAGTTTCCCAAGGGAATGAGGAGCTGAATAAGGTAAATTGAAATGAAATAAAATAGAAACTATTGCTCACTTCATTGAATGCTTGAAAAAATAACAGAAGTATGTCTTTGAGTGCAGTACTCTCTGGATTTGGTATTTTGCATAATTTTTGAATATCTGTAATTTCCCTGTTATATTTATTACTAGTATAATTTTCAAACAATAACACCACTTAATGCTTTCTGAAATATGTTATGGACATAAAGGATATTAATAAGACCAGTGAAACTATTTATCATTTAAGTCTTTTTTTAAGAACAAACTGAGACTTAGATGGCTGTCCTACACACAGGTGAATTTCAGTGTAATTTTTTACTTACGCTTTAAAAAGAAAGTATTCACTGCTCACAAATATTTGTCCTAGAGACTGGGTGAAGGATCACTGTGATGTGAAATGAAATACATCATTAACATAATCAGCACAAACTGTGAAGTTTATTGTACCTAATATTTAGTATTTGAAAAAGAGTAGGGTAAAAATACTGGTAGAATTTCCTGTTCTTAACAACCAGAGTACAGAATGTCATTTTTTCGCCTGTGTTTCATGAAACAGGTCATCATAACACATGTCATAGATTTTTGGTCTGTGTCTTTTTTTCTTAGCAGTTATACTGCTGATTCAGGCCCTGACTCTGCAAGCTATTGTGCACAGCTACCAGCATGTGCTCACTGCCTGAACTGTGGCTTTTCTGAGCACATGCAGTATTGATTTTACCACCAGATTCTGCATTAAGATATTGAAGATTATTTAGGGAGCAGTGGTGGGTTTTTTCTTTCATTTTCCCTTTTTTTTCCTCTTCTTTCTCCTTTTTTTCTTTTTCCATTTTTTCGTTTTGCTTGGTTTTTTGGTTGATTTTTTTTCTATTTGTTTGGAGTTTTGTTTATTTTATTGCTTTTCATCAAAGAAAATAAATATACAGTGGAGACAGTCCAGGTGAAAGAGTGCTGCTTTAGCACTCCAAGGGTGAAATATTGTTACAGAGAGCAAAAAGAGTAAGGTGGCGTGTTGTAAAATCAGTACCTACTGGGAAAATTCCAATGAGAGGCTGTTTATCAGAGATTGTAATGTATTATTAGGAAAAGCATTAGGAAACTGGAAAGCAGACCAACTAATTTATTAAAAAGATGTTAAGAACTCAGAAACCACTAAGAACGAAGAACTACAGTAACTGAAAATTATATGGATCATCAAATACAGGTTATAGAATCAGTGAAAACCAGTATTCTGCTGATTCCTTATGGACTTACATGAAATTTGGGTGAAAATAATTCACTTTATAACAGTAGAAAGAGTGAGTTACCTCAAGATAATGGCTCCAAGGTCTTCAAGCTACAGGATAATAGTATCCCCTTGTGTGACCTATTTTCTGTGTTTTGGCTGGTACTGCTGAACAGCTGCAGTTGCTCTGTTTGATCTCCTCTCTTAATTTTGCAGAGAAGAACTATTGGGTTTGTAGGGATGACCATTTATCAGGCTGTCCCTAAGGTGCCCCAGGGGTAATTCTGATGGAATAAGGGCTATAGCAGTAAGTGGCATCACTTCCTGAAAGAACAAGCTCTGAGTAATAAAAATTGATCAGGGAATTTTTTTTAGGAAAGCTACAAATCCATCTTTTTCTTCTCTTGTTTGCTGTTTTCGTGTAACATATGTCTGTCATGAGGACATCTTCCCAATATCCAGCAATACTGGAAACTGGAAACAAGAATACACTACTGTGTATTTTGACTTTTCAAAAAAAATTTTGAAAAGCATTTTTTGTGCATGTCCATGTTTTGGCAAGAAAAGTATATATATATATATTATTTTTTCTTTTCATTTAGCATTGCATTACCTAGCCATAAAATATACTGGGTATATACTGGTGTAATTTTTACCTCAAAATTCATCTGATTTCAGATGTATCTGCTGAATTGCTTCCTGTAGCGTAAAGCAAATGCAATGGCACTCAGTGCAGGAGCTCAAACTGGTCACTGCTCCTCCCAGAAATCCCCAGGCTGTGTGCTGTAGCTCATCTGAGGCCCAAATAGATGCTGTCCTGAGAAAGTGTTTTGAAATTACTTGCAGAAGACTTTTATCTTCTTACACATGATAGTAGTATACTACAGGTTTTTTATTTTCCACTATGCTTTTATTGTAAGAAGTCTAGCTTGTGCTTGTGCTCTTCCCACGCTCTTTTTCTTGATTCACCCATTCAGCAATTTGTTATGCACCCCGGGAAACTTTCAGATTGGATGTCTCCTATCTGCTCTCCCCCTCTTTGCCCTGTTTCCCTCTTAAACACCTTCTCCTCAGGCATGTATCGAAAGTTTGGCTCTTTCACTGTCGCCATAAACTACATCTGCTCCTGACTTAGGTTCTATGTGGTTGTGGGCTTTGGTGAGCCAACATAATGGGTCTCTTTTAAAGTTCTCAGAAAAGGTAATTTGGCCCTTTGGGCTCGTTATTTGATTTGACCTTGAAGGAAGGTGGAATCTGAAACTTTCTTGCCTGGATTTTGTTTTACTTCTTTGAGTGGAAAAGAAAATATAAATCCCGGTCACTAAACTGAAAGAACTATGGATTTTGTGTACCTAAGTCCTGAAAGGGTGCTGGTTTCCAAGACTTCCTTCACTTCACAACTCTTACAGAGTACATTTCCATCTCAAAATACACCTACTCCTTTTATATTGTAAGCATCTGGTGGAATTGTACCAGAATTGTCTGCTATTTCTTGCTTTCCTCCCAGATCCAACTTATCCTAAATGAACTTCTATTCCAAAAAACCACAACCACTAAAGGAGCAGTGAGGTGTGTATTCACCACATCTGCACAGACTTTCCAACTGGAACCCACAGGAAACACACATAAAACTAGAATATGCTCTAAGCCATTTTATTGCTTATGTGAGCAGAATTGTTCTCCCCCGGACTTGTCAGCCCAGCATTCCTGTTTATTTTGAAACAACCAGATCCTGCAGATTTTTAACTTCTGCTGCACACAGTTGCATGCCTAACAGAAATACAAACTCAAGTATAACCCTGAGTAAATTCCTGTTGAAACTGATGAGAAAATATTGCAGAAATTAGTGGCTTTGAATAGATCCAGATAAGTATTTAAATGTTCTTCTTTCCTCCCCCTCATTCCCTGGGTTCCTCTCTCTCTCATTTTCTCTTCATTCTTTCAGCTGCCTCCTTTCCAGATTACTCCTTTTGTCTTTATTCATTCATTTTGAACCTACTACATCTCTTAACTCAGCTTTTGCCATTTAAAGCTTCCTCTTTCAAGGAAAGATGTTTGTTGTTCTCTCCTCTGCTGGGGATGTACCAGTTCTTGGTTAACTAGAGTACTTCCTTTTCTGCTACTGTACCTCTATAATTAGCCAAGTTTGCATCAATTTTGCCCAGCTGACTTCTGTAATGTGGTTCTACAGCAAAATTATTAGGATCACTTCTACTGCTTCTTCCTACTGTTGGAGTTTTGAAGTTGACCATATTGCTGCAAAACAAGCTGTAAAGCATACCCCCTGTTTTGTCACTGGAATATCTGCATCCAATACAGATCAAGTCTTCCTCAATACCTGAAACTATATTTTCCCTTTCGTTTGCCTTTAGTGTGTAACTAGATGTAGTTAACAATGAGGCATAAAGATGTGCACCTATAACTGGGAAGTCACTCTCCTCACAAAATTTTTAAATTTTAAAAATAAAATAGAAATAAAAAAGCTAAGAAAAGAAATTAATCTTTGGCTAATTAACAATATATTTTCTTAGTAAAACTCCATCATAAATGTTCATGCATGCAAAAAATGCTTGTTCAGAGGGAATTACAAAAGGGCAGTCCTGCCATAATTGCAGCATCAAAGGTGCATTTTTTGGTGTTGGAGCAAACAAAGCACTTGTTTTTCCAGACTACTCTGCTCAGTACAGTGGTTCATTCAGATTCAAGAACTACTGTTACCCTTCTCTAAGGCACTTTGCCTGAAAGCTTTTCCAGCCATTGACAGTTGTCTGACCCAATCGTCACTTCAACTTAAACTTTTATACAAGCTTAACACCTTGCCTGGGCCCTTGATTCATGTGTCAGCCTTCAAATATGTCTTCTTGTGCTGAAAAAAACAAAATACAAAATATTTTATCTCCTTCCAACTGAGAACCCCAAAATAAACAGCAGAAAGAAATGTTTCGTATGACTGCCTATCTCCTACAGAAAACAGAGCTGTGAAGTGCATAGACAGATGGCTTCTTCAGGCAAAGCATATTCTTAATGTGCGATAAATCGGATCTTTTATAAATATTCTTGTCTTTTTCTTTAAATTGCTGTTATATAAAGATTATTATTAACTGTTGAAGAATGGCCTATCGATTTCATCCTTAATGCTGAATGGGAGAAGATCATCATTCACTCGAGACTTCTCACTGGCAAGGCTCTCCTGAGAAGCAATCAAGAGTGATTTGTTCTCCAAAAAAAATTCTAGTTTTGGAAGTGACACGCAGATTATACATTTTTAGAGTCAACGACCTTTGACAGTTCTAGCTCCATTCTTTCCATTAACATACACGTGATTACTATTAGAGTACAAACCTCTGACACGTTAGGAAAAGTTTATTCTTCCCTGGGAATACAGAATTTCCACTGCTCACTGTTATCTGCTCATCCCAACAATAGTGAGACTTCTGAACCAGTGATATTTTAGGGTATGATATTTTATCGTGCTTATCTTCTTCCCTTTACTCAAGTGTCCTCTATTACTGCTGCGTATTTTCCATCTATCAAACTTAACTGTTCACAGTATCAAACAAACATAATACATTCCCTTTAGTGTGAAATTTTGCACAACTGTGTCTAATAATTTATTTGAGTTGAGAAACATAGGAAATTCATACTGTAAAAAGCTGAATTACCTGGATGACTATGCTCTGTAATTATGATTGCAAGTGAACCTAACATTTGTATTTTCCCACAAGCAGCTTGCCTTTCTGTTTGGTCTTCCAAACTTCGGACATGAATTGTTTTATCCCACACTGCATGCTCAGAAAGTAGAATCCAGTGAACTGTTTTGCCTTCTTTTTCTGTTCTTAATAGTCCCCTTGGCACTCTAATACATTTTGAAAGAGCCATGTCTGCTTCTGTAGCAGGGGAGAGCTGTCAGACTTGACAGACTGCTGAGCTTCTTCCCTTTAGCAAGCCAAGCCAGGTCATAGATGGGGGGCGGGGGGGAGGCGGTGGGGAATTGAAAAAAGCAAACCACATTTGGGAAAATTTGTTACTGAGACTTCGCCCTGGCAAAGAGAAGTCCTGAGCCAGGTCTGAGTGAGAAGCCAGGAAGAAATTGGTCAGAGAAAGCAGCGTAAAACAGAAGTGCTGTTAAACCTCTCGTGGTGAACGCAGTTAATGACCATGGTCAAGCAAGGTCAGTGTTTGTCAGCACTGTTCAGTAGCCCAAGATGAAAAGCCTCTCACCAAAGACAGAAACAGAGTTCCTGACCTACAAGTCTAACCTGGAAGGGAAAGGGCCTGTCCCCTACTGTTGCAAATGTAAGTGATTTTGTTAATAGTGCTCTCCATTCTTCTGGGATATTAGTTTTGTGTCTTCTGCATCATCTTTTGTATGAACTAATTGATCATTAAACATCCACCTGATTTCAGTGGTGAGGATTCAAGCAGTGCTTGGATTTGGATTTTAGATCATGACTTTTCAACTAAGAGCAAGGTGTACCAGTCAAAGGCAAGCTTGCTGCAATAGTCAAGCTGTTGTAGGAATCCAAATCCCACCTGTAATCTTTCACATAGATAGAAATCCTATCCTTTGGATACTACTTCACAACCCTATTGGTCTTTTATAGTGCAGGAGGGGTTGTAAGTAAGGTTTATGTAGGAGCATTGTATACTAAAATAGAATCTGCCAAACATCACCTATGCCATTCTGCCATTGAGCTGAATTCCTTTCCTCATCTTTTTATTTCTATTTTATTGTTAAGGTCCTGGAATATTATGAGGAGGACAGTGCCTTTCTGCTTTTTGTTGCACACAAGGAGAAAAGCAGTCAGGAGCACAGAAGTGAGAACTAGGAAGAATGTAGACAAAGAAGAGCAGCAGTGATGCTGGTTGGTTGTGGTAACTGGTAAAAGTGAATGAATGACATCTACAACTTACAGTTTCTTACCTTGGGTGAAACACATGTGTTTCAGTGTGTAGTTTAGGTTTTTTAATAGGCTTATCTCTTATAAAGCTAGAATAGTATTATGTCTGTGCATGCAGGACTTTCCTCAGTGGCATGTAATCCTGCACCTGTTTTCTGAAGTGCTGTCATAACCAAAATAGGAGCTGTTTTTTGCAAATACTTTAACTTATGGTTTTGCATTTGCCCTATGTTTTGTTGTACTCTTTAAAGGTTACATTATTTGCCTTGCAGCCTTTGAGGGCTTTGGTGGCCTATATGTACCCAGTGTAGCTAGTATATTTGTCTAATTCACACTTCACATGTAAATTACACCATAGTTTGCACCTCTGATATTTAAGGAAAAAATGAAAATTGTCATTCACTGTTTGTTTGGTATTTCCTTCAGTTCTGTACTTTCTTATTTTTCAGTTTCTTCTTCTGAGAAGACAAAAGACTTGTACTTTTTTGGGGGAAATTTAGCAGTATTTATACTTCATTTAGAAATCTCTTTCTCTTGGTTTGCAGGCACTTAGGTTTCACTGGTTAGTTCCCTCACACCTGAAATTCTGTATCTGGGCATACTCCATGTAAGTGGATGTTCACCACCATGCTGTACCTCAGGCCTTTCTCTACGTGTATCTCTTTAGGCATTTGCTCTAGTATCTTGTTGTAAGAGCAAGTCTGATACATACAGGCGGAATAAGTTCATCTGAAAGCATAGCAGTGTCAGATGCTTTAGTTAAAAAAGTAGAGGAACATGGTTCAGCCACCCCAACTGGGGTGTGCCCCACCAGCCTGCCTTTTGTACTGTGCTGCCTCTTCCTTTCTCCTTGTAACCCAGCATATCCAAGATGGTTTCTGTTAGGACCAACAGCAGTTTCTGCAGCTGGGACTGCAGGTGTGATGATGGTTCAGCATCTCGACATCTACCATTCCCAGTGTCCTCAACAAGACATGTATCGTACAACTCGGGGTTCCTACAGCTGCACTATCTGTGCATCCCGGTCCAAAAATGTTGGGGTAAACTCTCCACAGATTTTGCCTAAAGCTTAGGAAGCTGGTTTTCTGTACTGGAGAGACTCTGGGGTGTGACTTCCTAGCACAACTCATCCTCTTCTGGGAGTCCAAAGCCGAAGGAGGGTGTGATTTCAGACACACCTCTCTCGTTAGTTTTTTTCTTGGCGCAGTGTTTGTGGCTCACTGCTCAGCGTGCTGCTGCTTTGAATCTCATTCAGAAGAGCACTGCAGAGAGTGCAGGCAGCTGACACGGCGTGGTGGATTGCACTTCAGAAGAAGATACCAACCACTTCAAAGTCAGACACCACAATGCCAGGTCTCACACTGTGTCTGCATCCTTTTGCACAACACACCTTTACAATTTTAATTTTAATCTTTTAATCTGCCACTGACAGAAAGCACTTAAATCATCTCTTTCATCTATTGTGCATTGCAAAAATGCACTTTCATGCACTCAGTCCATTTCTGCACGCAGCCTGTCCAGTGTTTGGCTCAGTAATCAGGCAGGCTGGCAAAAGGGCTGGCTTTGGATAAGCAGCTTGGACAAG
Source organism: Melanocharis versteri (assembly GCA_013397845.1). NCBI lineage: Eukaryota > Metazoa > Chordata > Aves > Passeriformes > Melanocharitidae > Melanocharis > Melanocharis versteri. The sequence goes on along the minus strand of VZTG01007434.1, from coordinate 635,370 downwards.
CCAATGGGCTTCAGGATGTTGAATTCCCTGACTGGAATGTTTTTTCTTGTTGAGCCATGGTGTACTTGTTAATTGTCACTTCCCACCTCTGCTCCCTCAGTATTCTGTGTCTTTCCTTGGCATGCTGGTCCTCAGAAATGTCAAAGATGGCAATGGTAACCCCACACAGTATCAAATATCCTCCTGGAGACATGTCACTTTTCATAAAGTGTCTGCTTTCAGCAATCTGCATCTTCTCTTGTTTTAGTTTACTTTTAAAGAGCTTTTAGACATACTGTTAATATAGATATTTTAAAAGCCCTCTTTCTTGAAGTCTATTCCTTTTAAACTCTTGCAGGCAGGTATCCAGGACACACATCATACAACTGTGCTAATTATGTTTACTTCTAGATTCATTACTACAGTCATATCCATCTTGGGATCCTTTCTCTTGTTACACTGCTCTTCCTATTTCATCCACTGTTCTGGCCCTGAACAGGGAGAACTATGTGCTGAAGAACCGTTCTGGGAAAGTCTATTGTCCCCATTAAACCAAGCAGAGGGATGAAGGTTTTGTTAATATTTCACTAAAAACTTTTATCCACTCTGTTCATTCTCTTCAGAGATAATCTTAACATTATGAGTTTCTGACCCACAGAATTTTTATGGGCATTGGTATTACAGGTACTCTGAGGATAGTTTTCCTTTTCATCCCCCTGTATTTCATGCCCCTAATCATCCTCTGCAAGTACCTTGAGTCTGCTTTCTCTTTCCCTTTGTGGGTAAACTAACACTTCACAATTTCATATCACCTCCAGATTTGGTACAAATTTTTCTGTAAAACCATTAAGGAGTACATTATTAATTCAAGCCATTTTTATTTTCTGTGGCAGGCAATATCATACACTTCAGAAGACAGTGTGAAATTTTCACTCACATACACACACACATCCAGCTGTTGTGTACCCTTAGTGAAAGTTTATTTCTTTGCTGCAGCAATCTGTGGCTGACTTACGGCTGCAGTGTCCTGTCACAGGTCTTGTGTCCATTCCTGCTGAACTTGCAAAAGGGTCACCTGAAAGTGTTTATTCCCAGGCCTTACTGAAGACCAGTGATGGTTGTGTTCCTGCTTCCTTTGAACTCTCAGGATTTTGTCATTTTGGTAACCTCTTTTGGCAGATTTTTCTTCTTCCCCACCCCACCACCCCACACACCTACTTGTGAAATTGCACACTTTTCTGCAGAGATTTTAATGTCATTTTGACGGTGTAATTGCTGGATTATGAATGAGGATACAAATATTTTCTGGGAAATTTATTGAATTTCTCTATTCTCTGCATGGAACCATACTTCACCACACAGTAACAAAAGTTAAAGGGTACCTCTGAACCATTTTGGCCATCTTTCACTACCAAAAAAAAAAAAAGTGTTATTTAAAAAGAGGATAAGTACCAAAAGCTAATTTTTCCTAGGAGTGAAAAAGGCACAAAGATTATTAGTTCGTGGTCAGAGGGAGTACCAACTGAAGAAAAGGATTAAACATGAAACAGATTTTTGCTAATAGTGTCTAAGGGACCATTTTTTTCATCTAAGCTACAAATCAAAGACTGCCTGTGCTAATAATAGCAAATTTACTCTTTCAAATTCAGCAATTAAATTTTTTTAATGGAATGATGAGTATGTGTTTTGCTAAAAAAAACCCTTTCAGTTTTAGTATAGACCAGATAACCTTGCGGTATTTTGAATATTAACTGCCATAAAAATAAAATGCAGGGGGTTTGGTTTTGTTTTAGCTCAAACTATATTGTTTTTCAAAGACAAACACTTTCATTTTTAATTTTCAAAAGCCAATTCTCCTCAAAGCAGTGAAAAAATGGGAAACAATTACAGGTTTTAAAATCTTGATATTATTTATAGGCATTCTCTACATATAGGAAGTACGCTTTATATCTGTGAATGTATTTGTTTATATTAGTATTCTAAAGAAAAAATGGCTACAATTATTATTCCAGATATTTTAAGGCCAAAAATGTGTTCCCAGTGCTGACTTATATTTCTTAAAAAGACTAAAATACAAATAGCATGAAACAGTAGACTGTGAACCAAACGCAGCCATTTAAATGCATGTGATAGGAAAATGTTACGTGATTTAACAGCTAAAGATATTTCCTTACCAGAGACAGATCTAATAAGACCTTAAAGGAAGCGAGGCTAAATTCAGATAATGTTTATGTACTGAGGGTGAGATGTCTTTGTGAGCAGCAGTCTCTGGCAATAACACCAATTTCTGTGGATGGAAAACGGGAAGAGGGAGGTCGCCTCATGGCGCAGGGAAGGGAGGGTGCTCCAGTGCCTGGTGTTTCACTCAGACACTGCTGAGCTTGCCTCTTACCTCCCCGCTGATCTGCTGCCTTCTAAGTGGATCACATCCCTTCTCAGCAAGCAGAAATATTGTAGCTGTAGATGGGCTTAGGCAGGGTCAGGTTAGTCCTCAGATAACTGTAACCAACCACCCTGAGCTGAAATTCTTACTAAGATAGTAGTACAGAAAATGAGATCAATATGCATTTAATTGGATCCTTTCATTTAACAAACCCAGCTTTCTTTGGTTTCATGTAGATAATGGTAGAGATGGCTCAATATATTTTCTAGCACTTTAAAAAAAAAACCAAAACTAAAAAATCTTACACATTCACTGCTCACTACGTACGTTAGTGGCCGCCATTGCGGCAACACATCACTAGCAACCTAACCTACCTGTTTTCTAGTTTTTTCACCAATTGACACCTATTGTTTCAGTAATTGTTTTCTCGAATAACAAAAGGCTAATTAACACCCAGTGTTCTTCACAGAAGCATTTTGTGGATGTTATTGAATAAGTTCTGACAAAACAAATAAAGGGAAACAATTTATTATTTCCAGAAGTGTGTATTTATGGATAGAGAGTTTTAGTGATTTGTTTCAGACCTTAAAGAATTGGCTACAACACCCTAGTTTCATAAGATAGGATAGATTATTTTGGTTCAGAATCCAGCTGCCTATTAGTTACACACAACACCTTTCACTATTGTTGTGCCCAAGTTGTTGTTGGGATCCTGTCTGCTGCCTGCCTAAAAATGTCCCTAACTGGCTAAGGAGGGAATGACTTCAGTGTTTACCTGATATACTGTCTACCCAGAAGTGTACAGATACAGCGCTTTTGCCCTGGGTTATCAACCTCGGAAAATGAAGGTCCAAAATAAAACTGATGATGTAGCCTTAGCTGCAGGAGAACTCAAAGTCATTTCTCTTACAGCACAAGGTGGGGACATTTTCTTCTCCTCTGCAGCATTGTGGCATGCTCGGACTCAGTCATTTCTTTGATGTGTAAATGCACCTTAAGAAAGACATTAAATATTTCAAGTAATTGGTAAGAACATGAAATCTCTCATTAGTGTCTGCTAGACAGCTGCAGAGTGCAGATAAGAAACTGCATGTGCTAGTACAAGAAAATATTCCGAAATTCTTGAAGGAAGCTTCCTGTCTAGAAATGCCCCGCTTCTTTTTGCCTTTCCAGACTATGTCTGAGCAATCTGTGTCTACTGTAAAAATTCTAGTTATGTGGAAAAGTAAAGCACTGTGTCTGTTAATCTCCTTGCCACAAAGGCTTTTCCTTACAGTGACATGACATCCAGGATCTAGGCTGCAGACCAAAATTATTTTCCCACCTACCTGCAGAATCAAATTTGAATGGTGCTTATTTAAAACACTTTAATTTGGCACATGTTTGATTTTGAAATGTGTTTTCAATAACATCCAGTGAAGTCCATTCTAAAACTGATATGACTGTCTAAAATGAAATGACAACAGTAATTAACATTCCACTTCATGGTTAATTAAAATAGATTATATACTAAGAAAACACAAACTTCATATCATAAAACTAGTTAATTAGTCTTCTAAAAGCTGCTTTTATGAGGTCTGTTGTTTTCACAAGCTCTAAATCTGTCTATTATTGTAGTATGGATGTAAAGAAATCCTCTGGACTGTTTCTGTGGAAGGAGAAAGTTTACTTCCCCATATGTACTTCTAGCAGTTTCTGAGAAAGTCCGGATGTACAAATTCATCCTTCCCAACACTGAGCAAGATGTCATTGGGAATTAAGGAAGAACCATGGAAGTGAAAGGAATTTCATAACAGGCTGATTTTCAGCCTTCGTTGTGGTTCCGTACTGCACTGAGAGAAGGGCAGTCAAGTGTGTACTGCCAGTATAACCATGTAGAATAATCCAGTTTACTGGGGAGACCAGAGATGAAGGCTGGAAACAGAACCTGAGTCCTTCAGAGAGCTGGATATTTTCCAGATACATGACAGGGTGGAGTTGCTCTGGCGAAAATCTGATCTTTTTTTAGTGCTGCTCTGAAAGCAAGGTAGGATGATGTCCTTGCTAGTGCAGAATCCCAGGATACTGAGAGCAGCTTTCCCTGTTATCTAATATTGTGACCTGCATTATGCATTAACCATAAATTATTGTACAGATTTGTTTTTTAAATTTACAGATATCTCTGAAGATTACCTTCTTTCCAATAAATTTAGAAATCAAGGAATAATACCAGTTGGTAGTTTTGATGAATGAAACTTTATGTCTACAGATTGGGATTAAGGCAATCTTTTCTCTGATAGTGGTCTGCAAAGAAACTAAAACCAGAAGGGAGAAGGAACTTCCTCTAGAGGTAACAGACCTTTCAGTCATAACAATTTGTGTAGCTCTGACTTTCCAGTAGGCATGCAGACCACGCTGATGGACAGGGAAGCTGAATCCAACAGCCAACAACACTTCGTGAGTCTTTTAAGCAAGAACAGCTCCAGCATCCTAATGAACAGGGCTGCAGTGCAGTAGATATAATGCAGAGGAAATGTTCTGTTGCCAGTGAGGCCAAAGGAGAAAATGCTAGTTTAGTTTTGTTTATAAATAAACTAAACTTTAAAAGACCACAATAGATACCATCAGGTAATCAAATTCTAGAGCAATGCTTGAGCTACACTTGAGCTACTTCTTGGTCAATCTTTTTGCATTTATGTGTTTTATATCCTGTGACATAAATAGTTTTCCCACTTTTGGATCTCTTTGGTATTCAGAACAAATATTTTCCTTTAGTGCTGTAAGAAGAACCATAGCACAGCACCTCATAGGAAGTACAACCATAAACAAGGCTGTGATAGTACATTAGATATTTGGTGCTTGGCTTGCCTTCCACAATCCAGGAACAAGCAAGTGATAAAAACACCTGGTTTAGCCATTAGCGCTAACTATCCATTTGTCTCAAGTTGTCTTAAGTACACAACAAAATTAAGTTTAGCTCGGAACATTTTTTTTTCTTCATGCATTAGTTTGAAGTTTTTACTTTCTTTTCAAACCTGATGATAAGCTCATAACTAAATTTATTTTATTCTTCCAGTCAATCTAACAAATCACCTGCTCTTAAAACCCCGCATTTCTATGTCATTAAAACACTGAAGCTGGAACAACACTAATATTGCATATCTTTTAGTAATATTGTTCTGTGGCACAGCAAGGGAAAATGTTTGTAGCTGTTTCATTAAAAACCTGTGTTTTATGCTCAGCTCTGCCTAAAATATCCTTATGTAACCTCATGAGTGAAATGCATGATACGTACTTACTCCTGAACAATAGCACTGAGAGGCCTTGACTGATGCTAAGGGGTTTGAATGTTCAGAAATATTACCATATGTAAGTGGGAGAGCTGGGACTGCACAGCTCAGTGAATATTCCTGCGAGCTATAAATAGCTTTTGGAAAAGGTATCAAATGCAGTTTAAAAATGCCCAAGTGCCCACAATTCATAGCCCTGTTATCTTGTGTTACTGAGTATTTTTGATCTGTTTAGAGTCTGATCTGATTTTTGTGCCAGATACTGCAATCGGGTTGCTTATTTTCTAATACAATATTAAGGCAAATTCAGAAATACCTATACAGAGGGAAAAGATACAAGTTACCTACCCTTTGATCTGGCAAACAAAAAAGCATGATTTACTGAGTGACAATCAAAATTATCATTGCTCACATTAAGAAGCAAGATGGAACATTTTAAATACATCAGTAATGAGCCAGGAGGCCATCCTAATTGTGTAGTAAATTCCTCTTTCTTTGCAACCCTCAATTCAGCAGTGCTCTGTAGCATTCCAACTGCAGAAGGCATAGTGATCCAATTTTGTATTACTGTGACTTAATCTCCTTCTAGTCATCCCAGGATACAAAACTTGTCTTGCCATTTTTGTGATCCTTTTCTTTTTTGTCTTCCCAGTTACACTAATAATTATGTTCTATTTTTTTTATCCTGACACAATCTGTAAATCTTTCACATTATGAACTTCTCACCATTTCAGGTCTCTAGAAGAAGGATCTATCTTTTTTCTAGCTTTGGTTTCAAACCAAGATACTATTTCAATATGTTGTGCACCCTCAGCATATGGGTACTCATACTGAAGTCAACAGGTGACTCATACTTAGAGAGAAACATATGGCTAAATAGTGGGGTTTTTTTCTTTTTTTCCAGATTTGGATCTAAAATCATGCTGGGAAAGCTTGAATATAACAAAACTGCTGTTCTTCCACCGTGTGGAAGAGCAGGACACATGACATATTTCCACATTTCCTGTCTGTGTGCCATGAAGCTATATTTTGCGGGATTTCTTTCTGTGTAAGTGTATGAGGTTAGAGGAAAAGCTGATGTAGCATGATCCTATACAACCACAAGCAAATTACGTAGACTTCATTATGTAACTGGAAGGCTGGATGAGCAGCTCTGCTAATGCTTTGCAGAGATAATCTATTTGAGTTCTATGAAGACTGACAGTGTAATATCAGGTTTTGGTACCGTAACCAAGGTTTTGTTGCATAGATACTAAACAAGATTGTGTCCTAGCCTGTATTCCAGGTTTATTTTGTTGTACAGCTCTGCACAGAGTTTCTATTCAGTTCATGAAATAGTGCTAGGTTTTCACTATTCATTCTGTTCATTAGCTGTGAAGGGGCTGGATTCGAATGCATCAGTTTGCTGCTTCTCTTTCATATGCATTCCTTATCTGTATTTGCAAAGTGTTAGAGTAATCTACTCAGCATAATCCATTCGTAATTTTTTTTTTTATATTGCCCATTTGTGTGATGGAAAGATGAGAGACTTCTGGGGGCAGGGTCAAACCCCAGGTTTCTCTCTCCATCCTGGATTTTAGCTAAGCATTAGGCTTTTACTCTCTTTGGTATTTGTGTGGAGACAGATCCACGTTGACACGAATCCTAGGAATTCCTCTTTTTTAGTGAGTTTGCTGTTAATCATGAATATTCCTTACCATATATGCAGTCTTTCTCCTGTTTGAAAGGAGAGGAGGCAGCTGCAGAGGTGGATTCTCAGTTCTGGATGTGAGCAGACTGAAGTGCCTACCATGGAACCTTCATTCACAGGCTGAGGCATCTGGGAGAGGTCGGTAGTCAGGCACAGCTTAGCACTCCTTCCAGGATAACTTCTACTATGCAAAAACATGGAAATGCCTTTTAAAAGCACTTCAGTTGCTGCCAGCTGTGCTCTAGCAGACGGCCTCTGGGCAATTTACTGCCACCGAACATCCAAGCCTGATATCTACTGGGGCTCTCCAGATTGCTACCAGAAGCGGCAGAGTGACATTTTGGCTGCCATAGAGTGCCACCTAAGTCATTAACCTAAAAGAAAGTCAGCAGTGATTTTGAGTTAATGTGTGAGCACTGAATTGCAGCAAGTATATCATCCATTCTGCCGTGTCGGCAACAGTGGCAGTAGCCTGTGCCAGGAGTAAACAGCTCAGATTGGTGGCCTCTTGAATCTTCATGAATTCCCAGAGACTGCAGAGAGACTATAAATCTGTCATTGACTGCACTGGGAATTTAGATGTCTAACTTGGATAGTTTGATACTTAGATACTTTGAATCAACCTCTCTTTGAAATAGCGGGGAAAAAAAACCTAAAAAAAACCATCAAACACCCTCTCCACTCCTCCTCACCCTTCCCACCTGCAACCCCTATACTGAGCTTTTAAAACAGATGTTTGGAATCAGCCCCTTGTGTTAGGTGCATATTTGTATTATTTTTTTGTAGGTCATTGCTGTTGCGTTTACTTTGCCCACCGCCTCACAGCTTTGCAGTAACCTCTTCTGTAGAAACTTAGATTTTAAAATGAAATATATTAACTCTTTCTCCCATAGTCACTATTCCATTTACAGTCAAAGAACAGTAAGAATCCATGCCAACTAGATCACATCATCAAACCTGGTCTCTCAGGTCTCCTTTCATTCTTCTTAATTTATCACTTCAGCCCATTTGCCAAGTTTAGATATATGGTTTAATGCCACGATCAAGTTCTGGAATTTTTAAAAATACAGACATAACCGTGGTTATGCTTAAATAGAGTTTCATTTTTGTAACTATTTTTAAGTATATCTGTTTCCAAAACAGACTCTTTTCTCCCTACACTACAATATTTGAGGGATATGGAGGAAATATTCTCTGAAATCCCAACTGTTAGCTAAGGGGATCAGGCACTGGAATTTCTCAGATTCTTCTGCAGTCTTACCTACGCAGTGAAATTCCAGCAGGACAAAGGCTTCATTATTTAGGTACAAATTATTATACTGAGGGTGACCATTACATAGATGAAAACTGTGATCTGCCCTTCTAAAAGGTGTTTGCTGAAGAACAACTGATTGTAGAGGATGAATCCTGAGCTGAGAACCCCAATCCCTGCAGGAGTATGCTGGTTTAATCTCCATGCTCTTCAACCTGACATGTCCTGCCTTTAGGTTTTCAAGGGTGCCAAAAGTGCTGCTGTACCTGAGAGTTCAGCTCTAGACAGGGATGTGTCAGCATTGCTGACTCATGTGTAGGTCTTGGTTATTGCACTGAGAGTTTGCTTCATTCTGGTGTTCTGCTGAACACAACAGAACCAGCAAATACACTTCCAAGCCCCACGGATGTTTTAACACATGTGCAAAATGTATTTTCATAAATTAGTATAAATCACATCGTCTCAGGTGCCCAAGTATCACATCTCAATAAAAGTCCTTCACAGTGGATTGTACTGTTCCTGTAGTACCACAGGAGTTCCAGACCTGGCTATTTAAATGCTGTCACTGCTGTAAAGGGATATGTGGAAAATGTTTGATGTACATTGACTGACAAAATCTGATCACAGAACTTTTCCTGCAAGACTTGGCCTATCCAAGTTCATACAATAGCAGATCAGGGCTGAGGCTCCTTACTGGTCATAGTTGGAGAACTCTTACCACACTAACCAACAAATTGAAAACAAATTTATGATGAAGTGTTGCAATTTGGACAGTAGGTGTTCTTTCATTCATGTTTACATCATCTGGCTATTCAAACACAGCTGATTTTAAAAAATCCCTGTCCCAAATCTCAGGTGATGGATAAGGGAGCTGTTGGGCTTCTGTGGGAAGGCTCTGATGGCCATGAGATAAACACATACAATATAATATCTGAAATAATAAAATTTAGCTGATGAAGTTCAAGGCTAAGAAAAACCCTGCACTCACTTGCATCTGTTGTTTCTGGTGTAGACCTCTTTGATGAATTCAGCCAGAACTGACACATTACTTTTGTGGCATTTGAGCCTCGTCTCTAATGTTGGCTCCCTAATATTTTAGCTCAGCTCATTCTGGAATGCCTGTAGCCATTCTCATTATTTGTATAGTTTCCCAATATGTGTCAGTGTTAAATCAGTGAGGTAGATGAACAGCTGTGGCATAAAAGAATAAAAGGGAATCTTTTGCTACGGGTACTGAATGTATCATGTGTGCAGACCACGAATCCCGCAAAATACTGTCTACAATGTTCCTACATATCATACACTTAAAAACCATGAAAATATTTCTTTTATTTCTTTTATATCCCTTAAATGTGTAATAAAAACTTGATCTTTATCACTGTTAGCAATATGGCAGAATAGCAGCAAACTTAGGACTTTTTATCTCAATTAATTATGATTAAAAATATAAAAAAAAATATATTGTTATGGAGGAATGTCTTTTAATAGCCAATTTAGTGCTCATCCCTCTGTCTGAGATTGCTTGTGGACCAATATACCTAGTTTTATTGCTATTTATTTGGACAAATGTCAGTCATATATTTCTCTTGACCTTTTAGTCTATTTAAAGGAAAAAGGAAATAGATATTTATTGTTTGCCAGCCCTTTTTTCTGTCTCATTTCACTGCATATGTTCTGCAATCCAGTTTTCTAGGCAAGCTGACTGCATTCATTTCATTCCTCATTCTGCCATCTGTGAAGTAATTAACTTTTGACTTATGGAAAAAAAATCATGAAGAATGACAATAATTTTATTTGTTTCCCAGTACCCCTGGAAGATAAGCAGTAATATCGTTTCTATTTAAGCCAGGGGTATGCATGAACATCCAAAATCTGGAAATTGCTCAGAGTTTCTTTTACCGTAGCCATTTTAATTTTACTGCAGCTAAAATTTTACTGTCATGACTATGAAGGCTGCTACTGTGAGCTGCATTTCTGCATCTGGGTTGACTGTGGCCCTGCAACTTAATATGAGGACTGGACTAAACAGTTTGATGCAGGTTGACATCCTCTTCTACCAAACCACAGCACCCCTAGAACCAAGATTTGAAAAAGCATTTAGAGATTTATAATGTTTTATGTGGTTTGAGGTAGGAGAGAAAGATATTATAAATTGGTTTTTCCTGATTTACAAGGAGATTTATGTTACTATAAATGTTAAAAGAAAATGCTACTAACCTTACGTGATATTAGTACTTATCTTAAAAGAAAGATACTTTACAGGACTGTTACAGTGCTAATCACAGTAGACGATCACAAGCCATGTTCTGTTGTGTGGAGGAGCAGACAACTGGCAAAAATTCTGTTTACCTACTTTTATTATAGCAATTCACAGTCTGATGAACTAGCCTGAAGCATTCACATTCCCACTATTGAGCAACAGTGTGTAGCTATTCATCCAGGTTGGTGCAATGATTACCTTTCTTCCCTTCTGTTTTAATCCAGTTGAGTTGACACAGGGTGAATTAACAGATATGGCAGAAGTGCATGTTGCCTTTACCAGTTTTCCCACTCCTTGCTCCAAGTGTTGCCCCTTCCAAAGCAGTGCTGACTGGACCACACATGCGATTTGCAGCCCAGAAGATGAAAAAAATTCTAGTGTCTGGGGGAGTATTTTCTGCAGTCATCTGGGGCCTGCTTCAGGTGTGGTTCAACCATCCTTTGGCATGGTTATATAATAGCTTCAGGCATCTTACTGCGATCCTCACTGTGAGTCGACAATACCAGAATTACAGTCTTTCCTTTAGAGCTGCTCATGTTTCAGGAAACATTTCCTGGGATGGCAGTTTCATGGCCTTTTCTCTTCAGTACTTTCTGTTTCAGTAACAAGCCTGTCAAATATCTCTTTCTCATATGACTGCCAGGGATATTTCACCTGTCCAGTGAGGGAGCTGAACAGACTGTATGGAGAATGACTGAGGAAACACCGTTTCAGGCCAGGGGTGAACTTCAGGTGAATTAGGGTTACAGCAAAACAGACTATGCATAAGCCAGCTGTCCCAGTGAACCAAAGGCCATCCTACCAGCTAAAATCATTGAAAGAGATGAAGAAAGATCAGGAAGGACTGTCAGAGAACAGATGTACTGATCCACGGTCAGGCTCCATCAGGTGGAATTTGAAACTGCTGTGTCTGTAACATGGCTGGGAACGGTGGCAGAGCCACTGCCATTTTCCTCTCTGCGTATTGTAGAAAGGAAAAGGTTCACCACAAGTAACCATCAAAGCAGAGCAGCATGCCAGCTGCTCATCTCTCCAGCCTTTGCAAACCATGTAGGGAAACATAGCTAAGTTGTTGAATGAAACAGGTTACATATCCTTATTTTCTAACAGGTTCTCCATCCTAGATGCTCTGACAATTGTCCAGCTATATTCAGCATTTTTTTTCTGAGGGGATGGGAGGGATTTTAATAGAATATAAACAGTATACAATTTTTGGTTCAAATACATATTTTAAATGTCTGGTGAACTATGTCTTTCCCAAAGATATTTCCTTTCCAGAGGGCCACAGATTTAGGTCTTGTTAATAAAATTTAGAAATTCATGTTTGCTTATGGTCATTGTCTCACAGCTCCATCTTGTAGTTTCATCTATGAATTCAAAATTATAAATATATGGATATGAATAATATTCTTGAAAAATAGGGATGGGTGCTGTGGTACTGCTGGAATCAAAAATCTGGCACAGTATTAGCTGGCATAATCTGTTGTTTCGGTTGTCCTGTCCAGGTCATGAAGTTGATTTATTCATAGTCCTGCACAGCACAAACCCAAGTAAGTTTTCGAGGGATTTAGTTAATGTTGGCATTATGCTTTCAGAAGGCAAAGAGCTCATTTCTGTAACATCTGGTGTAAGACAGTCCAATCCCCCCAGTTTGTGCAAATCCTGCCGTAGTTTAAGTCCTTTATAGTGTTTTAATGTCTGGAACCGTTTAGTACAGTCATCAAACTTTAGTAATGCACAGTCCAGTTCTCTCTTCATATGAGTATCTAAAATAAGTATTGCTTATAATAACTCTGAAGGATAGAACCTTTTAACCTTTAACCCTGCTGAAGAGTGTGAAAATGGCAGCTTTCTGCCATTGTGTGCTCCAACCCAGTGTAAAACTAGATGTGTTTTTCCTGATTGACTAATCTGCTCTGCTTTGGGCACCCAGGAATGAGATTGGCTTTTTGGGTTGAGACTGCTGGGGGTTGCTGCAGAGAAAAGTATCATAGGTACAGGCACACTTGATGAAGGACAAAATGTGCCGAAGTTTGTGCTTCTTTTTTTTTTTGTTTATCTGACAGATCAGATGTTAAATTTAATCATCTCAAACTGTATCAGTGTTTTACCAACTTATGAACTAGATTCTCAGAGAGTTTCCCTGGCTCTCATTTAAGTTGCTTCTGTCTATAGATTACAAGACTGTCTTTTTAGGAGCAGCTTTGCTATCTTTAGAAACAGTTGCTATTTTAAGAATAACTTGCATAAACAGTAGGTTTAATTGCACTGAATTATGCAAAGTATTTTCTGGATATGTGGAAGAGCTAGCTCAGTATGCAAAAGTGCCCAGAAAAAGAAAGGAAACATATTTTCTAGCTGTTAAATGTTAGGGATTGATTTAATCTTCCATATTTAATCAGTTTTAATTGGCCAGCATAGCATGGTTGAGATTTATACCCATTCAGTGTAAAATCCTATGTATGCTGCTTGTTGAAGTAGTTGTTACCAGTCTTAAAGACCTGAATTAATATTCAGATATTAATATCAGTTTCAGACAGTCTTTTACCCAATAACCATTTTTGAGTCTTTAGTATTGAATACCAGAATATTGTGCCATACTTTCTGTACAGACTCCATTCCACTAGTTATTGCCATCAAAAATCCAAGGCTGCTTTGTTCTTAACCATTGGTACAACAGCAATTAAAGTATCATCCCCCCTAAAGGTCCTTCTCAAATTATTGTGATAGATGAGGTTTGACATTAAACGCTCTGATGCTCTTCTAAATTAAAACGTGTATAAAAGTCTTCATTTACGTGTTTATTTTTCTTTTCTAAGTGTTCGCCTAAAGTTTTGTTCCTCGCCATTGCCAACAGGAACCTCATGCTAAATTTTGGGCAGACAAAAAAGCAAATGCACAAAACTCCATCCAAACTTACAAACCACATGAAATCATGTGGTCAACGAAAAAGCATTAATAAAGCATTTGTCACTAAAGAGAATCGAGAAGAGTTTCAGGGACAATTCACAGGGAAGAAGTGGGTTTAGCTCAGAAGAATCATGCAGCTTACTCTGGGATGAGGCAATATTCCCTTGGGTAATCCTGAAATCCTGTGGCATACCCTTGCCATGAGAATTGTGCCTCACTGTTTGCAGATTACACATCAGCCAGTTTGGCCCTTTGCACTGGTACTTTGCACTGTCTCTTACTAGCCAGAGTTTTGTATTAACTTCATAGATGCAACCAATCCAGCTTGAAACACATGGAGTACCTATTTCAAGAAGGAGCAAACACAATAACCTCTGCATTTCTACTAATTTTGCTTTCTGAGACTGTGGTAAAGTTTGAGAGTCTCATCTTGACATCTTGAAACCACTTTCTCAGTAGAAATCACTCAATATGAAAGTCAAATTTTCTGCAGTCTAAATGTGTTGAATTTCAGAGTTACAGTGTAAGACTTATTCTTTCGTTCAGGGAGCAGCAAGGACCCAGAGACCAGAGCTTGCTCTTGTGTCACCAGAGACTCAGTGGACAACTGTCCAGGGCTCTTCAGTATGCTGTTCATTCTGCTGAGAGAGTCAAACCTGCCCCTTTGGAAGCTGCAGAATAAATATCCTCTTCAGTACACTCTTTCACATTATTCCTTTCAGTCCTTGAATGAAATACCATCTGGTCCTGATGACTTACTGTAATTGCATCTCTAATTGCTCTGTAACTTCCTCAGAGAGCTCAGTCTCAGGGAAAGACATATTCAGATTTACCATTAAAATTGCCTTCAGTAGCAATAGCAATTCGGTTACCAGGTCTCCTCTTTCTACATCTCACTGGATCCAAATTGTGTAGAAGAATAAAGGCTACCATAAGGATTTTTCTGGCCTACAGGAATCCTGCTTTGGTTAAATAGAGATGTTTTTCTTGGAAGATGTGTTACAGATCTGACAAGAAGAGAAATAAGATTAATTTGGAACCCCTTAGCACTGAAAAATCTGATATTTATTGTCAGTTCTGTTGATTGCATCTCTTGAGACTCAGGATTGATATTTTCATTGTCAATCCCATTGGTATTGCACCTTTACTATGAATGCTTTCCTGTATTTAAAGTCTCAATCTTTATGCTGTTCTTATGCTCTGTTCTGATGTTGCTCCAAGTTACACTGACTTCCCCTATATTTTTAAGAAATCTTTCTGAAGTACTGAAAATTATGAAAAAAAGATGTGCACACATTTTTCCATCCTTGTGCGTGCATCTTTCTGGCCCTGTAGCTGTGGTGTAATGCATCATGGCTCATAGGTACAAGTTGCTGAAGCATCCCAGTTAGTGGCAGATGTTGCTGAAAGGTTGTCAGTTCTTGGTGAAAGCAAAACATGTATTCTTTTATAGACTTTAAGCCCACACTTCAGTTAAAGGATCAGATAAAGGAAATATTTTTTGATCCATGAATCACTTACAGAGATCCTAACACCAGATCATCCTGCAAACAGGGAAGACACGACATCTTTTCCTAAGAAAAACCAGCATGTTTAGCACTTCCTCTTGCTTTCCACATTTTTCTGTTTCCATTTCTTCTTCTCCAACATGTGAAATAATTTGCAAGTAGGTTTTGTAAACCAGTGTCCCTTACAGAAATTACATATCTTACTTTCATCTCAGAGATACAGAAGAACTTTCCATTGCTATCTGTATCACTTCCTTCTGCATATCCAAGAGAAGATGGGAGGATATAGCCAATATGGCTCAGTCAGTTTTCCCATATGGATCTTCAGCTCAAGATGGTGACATCAGCCTTGTTGTGCTCATTGGGATCTCAGGATTTTTTTCCAGGTATTGAGTTGAGTTCCATTCTGTCCTGGGATCCTGAGCAATTTCAGCAAGATTTCTGGTCAATATCATCAATATGATCATCTTAAATCCTTGCATCACAATGTTATTATAATTATTATCCTGTATGGCTTCACTTGCACTGTTTCACCTGAGGCTATTTCAGAGCTGGCTGCCAGTCCAAAGCAGCATCTGGGCATTTATGGTATCACTTCTCCAGCGTTGTCCCCACCGAGGACTGGTAAGAGGATACACAGTCTCAGTGTCGTATTTCCCTCCCCTCAAACGCATGGTCTTAACATATGCCTCAACACCAGCAAACAGGAGGCATAAAGACCCTCAGTCGTCCACTCTTCCTGAAAATGCATCGAAACTCAAACAATCCACTTCGCCTGCAATGATTTCGTCCTCCTAAAAGGGAAGTGACACTTTGCATCCTGACAGATGTTGCATGGGCCGTATTCACTGTGTAAGGGAGCACTTTTCACCCTGATAGGTTCAGCATGAGAAGACTTGCAGAGCACTGCAGTTACCAATATAAACAACCACCCACCAGACTGTTTTAAACAGTCAGTAATCTCCAGGCTGCCAGGTAAGGTGAAAGACCAGTCCTCTCAGTACAAGAAGGAAAATGAGTAATAAGTTGAAAACATACCATTTTGTGCTATAAGGGGCCATATTCCTGGCTCTCTCTGAGATGCCCTTTGGCATTCTTATTAAAAAAAAAAACTACTACTAGATTCTAAAACTATTTGCTGTTAAAAATGACAGTATTTGAAAATGGTTTGTCTCTGTGGATCCTATTATCTACTTTTCTGTCTCCCTTTTCCATCACCTTGCCGTGCTTCTAGGGTGACTCAAAGTGGTAGATGGAATACAAGTTTCAAATGACTCTGAGATGAGACTCTTGAAGTCCTTGAATTACAATGCCAGTCAAAGAGTATGAGAGGTATGGGAGTGCCCCTGTGGAGAAGGGATATATAAAGACTAACATTCAGAAAACTGTGCTATAGTAAATTCAGTGACCATGTGAATGTCATCTGCTTTGGTTGGTGGCAGGAGGAGTTATACAGAAATAGCCTGGATTATTTAATTTATTTTTGAAGTACTCTCCCTCTTCTGGAGTTTGTGTGTATGCAAATCTGAATGTTATCTGTGCAATTGTTGATGTCTCCCCTCTTGAGCTCTTCCACTGCTACAAAGACATTTATACTGTTGACATTACTATAAGTAGTAGAAGGTGTTAGCTATTGCATCAGCTAGAAAATCCTTCCCAAGCTAGATTAATATATTCCTGTGATTTTTGAGGCACTTATTCTGGATTTAAGTTTAGAAGACTTAGCAACATTATTCTCAAATCTGAAAACATTGTGAAGTTTTTGGCAAATTAATACGTAGTAGTAGAGCAAATTTGGTTTCCAGCACAGTGACTGTCCACTATTTGTTTTCCTTCTTGTAAAATATTAATCATCCACACAGGAAATTCAAACAGTACTCAAGTGATAGGCAATAAATCAGAAAAGACTATTTCTTTGTTGTTTTGATAAGTGACTTGCTATTTGCTTTCAGGTTATTTTTGGTATGAGGGAAGGTGCTAGCATTTATCTGGATTTGTTCAGCAAATGTTGGAATGGAATATTTTACATTAAACTGCTCAACACTATGACAGTTTAAAACCTGTAAAATTTATAAATAATTCATATTTTATAAAGAGAAGGAAATATGTTGGCAGAAGTGTAAGTTATGGACCCTTTTTTAAGATACAGAGACAAAACACATGACTTGTCTTCAGGCAAGAATAATTGAAATGTCATCCAAGATCCATGCACCTTGACCTCTCTTCACTGAGTAACACACCAGTTGCATGACAGGTGCATTTGAAACACTAAATTTTGATGGAATTGGAAAGTACAACTAGAGCTAGATATGTATGTCAGCAGAAATGAAAGGCATGGCTAATCTACCAGGAACAAAAAACTATTCTACCCACTTCAGACATAGCACCTGATGAGACATTGTATCACTGGAATGATCAGAGTTCAAATCAGTTTCTCTTATAGGATGATGAATTCTGTCAGATTTTTACAAGCAAATGACAAGAACTCACTGGACTGGGATTTGAGGAGAAAAGTGGATTTAATCCAGAAGTAACTGACAGCATGAGAGATGGAAAAGGTCAAAGGGGGGAAAGCACAAAGTGCTTTCTTGGAAGAGTAATTTTTTTTCAATATAACTAAACCAATATAGATGAGCCTTCCAGAGAGTCAGACTAGATAAAATATTCCGACAGGCTGTTTAAACCTGATGTCTGTCTATCTTGTATAAATCTTGTCCTAATCTGTGCTCCCTTACCCAGTATAAATAAAATAAGATTGTATAGTTGAGACTAAAATACAAGGCCAGTGGTTTCAAATCCAGCCTAAATTCCTGAATTATGAGGCCACTCTCTAAAAATATTGCAAGTCTGCCATCCTACTGGTAGCTCCAGTAGGGAAATGGAGGGGTTTTCTCCGTACATTACTGTACAGAGAAAAGCCTGACTTATAAGGCAAAGAGGGACTTTCCCAGAAACCTCTCAGTGATATACTCTAATATTCATTGCATTGCCAGAGGCATGTCTTTTACCACATTGTTACTAAAAAAAAACAATTATGGACAGTGATATGCAGTCCATTGGCCAGAGCAGCTCTGCAGAAGTGAGTATAGTAGGAATTCTGGACTGAGAAGCAGGTTACCAGCTGACATGATGATATTTTGCTGCAGACTACTAGTATTTGCCTCTTCTGCATCACCTGAAGCCAATTATCATAGCAAACCAGAATAAAAAGGAGAGTGTTTTTCTGTGAGATTACTCCTTTTCAAACCAAAAAGCATACCACTCATTCAGCTATACTTATCTGCAGAAGTTTATTGGTGCAGACTTATCAGAGATCATTTCAGGCGTTACTTCATCTTATTTGAAGAAATGTGAGCAGTGACAATGGCCTCTCCGTGCTGTGATGGAATAAAGCAGCAGGAAACAGAAGCTGAGACTCCATCCCTCCACACCAGCAATCTCGGGGACCAGAAAGATCAGTTTCTCTCTTTTTCCGGTATCTGCACCAGCCAGTGTTAAACTTCTTAGTTTCATGTTTTCTAAGATCAGACATCTTGGATTACTGTGCATAAACCTCAGCCCAGCTGACTTGACAAACTTAGTTATAGTAGGGTTGAGTAAATTTTGCTTAAGACTTGAGGCTCTGTGAAGAGAAGTTTGAGCCTACAGAATAATATTAATGACTGCTTTCTTTTGGTTTTAGTTTTGCAATGCTGAGCAGATATGCAATATGAAGAAAAAAGATAGAAGGTTAACAGACAAAGTAAAAACTGGAGTTAAGAGAAAAAGTTCAAGAACCTTAATTGGAACTTCAGCAGAATTATGTGATTAAATCCAAAACTGTGCAGGTGTAACCTAAACCAGTAACACTCCATTTATTGCTTTAAGATCCTCCAGAATGATAATACGCATGATAAATTGCCTCAGTCTTGGCACAATAGAGTAAACTCTTACCTCGTTTTACACCAGTACTTGGAAAGGAAGCATGACTCTTCCTATTAAGTTTGATCAGCTTAATTATTAGGGTTGACTCACTCTGACACACTTAGACTTCAAAAAAACACCAAACAAAAACCTCTGTGACAGTTGCCCCTTCCTTGTAAAATATAACCCTTCAGATAGCACGAGATGACTGTGAGTTTGTTTGCCCAAGAACAGGGACACCAGTTTTGATTCCCTGCTCAGTGTTTAAGCTCCCAGTTCCAAGCATTGACTCTTCTTTGTAGGCACATTTGTCTGTATCCTGGAAAATTGTCACTTCGCATTATCAGATTGGAAACACAAACTGCCTTTGTAGATGATTGATCCCTGGTCTCAAGGTTACTTTCTTTTTCTGGATTTTATTCAATGAACTAGGAAGCTGATCAGTGGTCTAAAATACCAATTTTTATGTGGAAATGGAAAACCATGTCTTTTGTTAGCTTTGTTTTTAAAGAAAATCTCAAAAGTATGTTTGATGTGTGGATTTTATGCTGGAGAAAGAAAAAAAGAAAAAAGAGGAATCTGGATGATGTGCCTAAGAGGCAAGATTTAATGATCTTGCCATCCTATTGCCTAGCTCTTGGTAGCTTTCCACTCGAGATTCTAATTGTGCTGGTTTTCATTTCAGGATATCTCTCTATGTCCACATACCTAATCCAGCTGCCAAACCTGTGAAGGCAGATGCTTGAAAGATAGCCATCCTTGTCCTTAGTTTCTGGATCATCTTATTGGATCCAGCCTTGAGAGCACATTGCTGTTGGGCAGCAGCAAATTAGCTTCATGAAATGTAGTTTTTTTAATTTCTTCTTATCTATCTAATAAATTGCAACCTTAAAAAAGAAATAATCTGGCCTAGAGACTTAAATTTATCATGGCATTAATCTGGCTATGTTTTTACTCTGCTTAAAGTTTAATTTGATTCTTACCCTGTAATAAATCTCATGTTAATTAAGACAGCCCAAAATGAATTATAGGGACTGTTACTGGATGCTCATTGTTGAATATTTCAAATATAAGTGAAGCTGACTTCTGCCCTCAAGTGAAGCAGAAACAGCATGATGGCATGAACACTGATGGGCATGAGATGGCAAATCGTAGCATGAACAAGAACTATGAGGCTCCTACCAGCAGATCTTGGCTTGTAGACCCAGTGAAGACAGTGACAGATCTGTAATATCTATAGGGAGTACATAAGGTGCACTATCAGTCTGGTGTAGCCGTTTGGACTTTTTTTTTTGGCAGTGGCCACCCTGTGCCAGATGTACCAAGCACAGCTGGAATAGTGTGTACAAATTCATGGACAGAGTCAACAGTATCACACTGCAGCTGAGCCAGTGAATTTCAACATTTATCTATAACAGGCTGCCATCCCAGTCAAGCACTTTTCCTCTCCTTAGAAGAAGGCTATCAGTGATGCCAAACTCTACAAACAGCACTCAGTTCTTCTTTCTAATTTGCATTGGCTTGAAATGTAGTTGTTCAGATATACTTGAAGGTAGAATTGAGCGTATAAAGGCCCCATTCCTGCAATGTGTGATGTGCATGCAAATAAGTCATCTTACAAAGGTTCCCATTGACAGCATTAACTTCATAGCCAGATGTTTTGTGAAATCAATACCTTTGACAAGAGGGAAGTTTTTTAAACATGAGATGCAGAGCTTTTCACAACCATTAGAAATGAATATTCAGTAAAATTCCCATATTTGAATTTCAGATATTATGAAAAGCATATTTCTTCTTCACAAAATATGACTAGTTATCTAGTTATGCTGGCTGACCAGCAGATGTTGGCAGATGTAAAGCAAGAAAGATCTATGACAGTACATTACTTCATACTCTAAAACTGTCTTTTTTTTTAAAAGTTTGTTGAGCATAAGAAATTCATGAGTCCTTAACAAGTTTATTAGACTCTATCAACTACATAAACGAGATTTCTTTTCCAGTATTGTGCAGCTGGTACTGTATATTGTAGTATAATTAAAATCCGTTACTGAAATGATAATGAAGTCACAGTTAGTATCTCTTCTAGGATAATAAACTATGTTAACTTTTTTTCCCGAAAGGATGGACTCACAGGACTGGGGGTGTAGATGAAGAGTACGCAAGAGTGTGTATAAAGCAGTAGCAAATGGTAGAATAATCAGTAGAGTTGTATAAAGACAAAAGCAGCAGCAGCTGATAATGTTACAGGTTGATGCCGTCCAGTGGTTCAGCAGAGCACTCAGGGACAGGTTTTGAGTAGTATCTGGTACCATTTGTAGATCAGGCCACAGAATTGCTCCTTCGTGATATTATCATTCCAGTTGAACTTGCTTGTGTTTAATAACTGTCAATTTACTCTTGTTCTAACCTACAATTGTGTAATACTCTTCACATATGCGTTGACCTAATTTCATGTACATTGTTACATATTCTCTTGCCTATGTCGTGTGTCTGCATGCCCATACAGACAACAGTAATGTTATATGGTACAGTTTCCATGTGAAAGGGCATGCCTCAGTTATTTAATGAAAAACCAGGTAATTTTTCTGTAAATCACGTTAAAAGATCACAAGTGGAGCAATTGCTTTATTTCAGAGCTCTACATGGCACAAACTTCTTATTTTGTCAAATACCCATAAAGGGGAGACATACTAAACAGGCTGCAAGCAATTATGAATGCTTGAAGCAGTTATGAATGCTTGCTAGAAGTAACCTGCTACACCATCAAAACAATATTGCAATTTATTTATGTGGCTGCCATTTAGAAAATAAGGAAATACCAAAGGACTTGGTGTAGTGGGTTTCAGATGGATGCACTGCATTGCCAAGCTGCAGAAAAATTGCCTGTAGACATTAATTTTATAATGTTCAGTAAGCAGAACCAATATTCTGGTTAGTTTTGAATCAGGAAATCAGTGCAAAATTTTAAAAAATTAACTCAGGCCCTGACAAGAAAACTGCTTCCTAGTACATGCATGTTGATTTAGGGGATTGAAGGAGGTATTGAGAGTTGTTTCTTCCTTTGAGAATGGACATCAGTGCTAAACAGCTCTGGGAGACCAGAAACAGCTCACACTACTTTTCCATGCAAAAGCAGCTTCAGGAGTGTTCTGCATTGGAATGCCTGCACTTCCCTGTGGAGTCACAAGGGATGGCATCAGCACATGGCAAACACACATTGAAGTACATTAGAGGAATTACTAGATTCTATTGTCCTATGAGAAAATTGCATCAATTTCAAAATTGCAGATTTGAGCGGGAAGGAGTGTGCAGTTATGAAGGAGAAAAAAATATTTTCTGTGTGGCTCCCTTTTTTTCTTCTGTAAATAAAAGAAGTAGAAAAAGAAAGAAAAGGGCTGAGAAATGCAAAATGACTGACAAATGAAGTTATCCCTCTTCAGTTTTGATGGGAGTATAAAGGGTGCTGAAAACAAGCCAGTTTCTTGGCAGTCTGTTTCATAGGAATTCCTGTCTGCTAACAACAGTGATTAAAACAACAACTGAAACTTTAAATATGAGTTACCAAGAAAGCCTTTTGAAAACCTAATTGTTGTAGTTTTTCTATTCCCTTGAGTGCCAAGCAGCACGCAGTTAATGTCATGCCAGCCTTCCCCCCCACAAACTTGTTAAGTCCACAGCATTTCAAATAGAGACCTAAGGTTCCTGTGTGTCTGTTAGCAGGGAAGTGCCTTCTCTCATTTAGCAATTATTACTTTTTTTCCCTAATCTCAGCCACAGGCGGTTTAATTTTACTTTGATCAACTGTCTTGTCTTTCTATCACTTGTCTGAGATCTGAAGAGAGAGAAGCATCACTGAGAAAATGCTTGTGAACTGGCATTAATGTGATTTAACTTGTTTGAATAAGTTTTGGATTAAATTTGGCACTTTTTTATCTGTAAGTTTGGATAGTTAGTTTTCATAGATGTTTTGATGAGAAAGCATGAACACGTGGATTCACTGCAATAGTTAGAGGTGCCCATATAAATCTATGCTCTTAGTGTTAATTTTTAATACATAATCCTGTGCTCTCTTGTATACTTACATCGATTATTCCCCACCTCCTCAAACTTTGATCTTGCCTTTTCCTCTGAAATACAAGAATATTGGTTGTTACCGCATGCTAAAAGTTGACTAATGGCATGGGTGAGGAGAGTAGAACTGAAGATTTCTCAGGGCAAAATGCTGGCTGCCTGTCACATCTCTGCAGAGACTCTGCTTCCCTGGTACCCTTGCAGGCTACACTGCAGAATAATTATTTCAGCAGTGGATTTTTCCCATTATTATTTAGATCCTTGTCAGACTGTGTAGGGCTTTATAGGCTTAAACTGTCCCTTTCACTTCCACCCAGGAGCTCAGTGAAGGCCAGTACAGGGGTAGTAGTGTAATGGGCTTACCTCCTACTCATCCTTCCATGTAACCAGGTTTCAGCATCTGAGGCATCACAGGCGAGCTCTTTCTGAAAACCGTATTACAGTGACCTTATTTTGGCAAATCCTGCAGTGGAGAGCAAACAGCATGGAGATGAACTGGTCTCTGCATTAAGAGCGCAGGAGCAGCCTGGCCAACCAAAAGGAGGCCCTGACTTACCAAAAGGAGTCTCTCCTGTTTAAAATAGCTTGCCAGGGTAAACTGGGGTGATGTTACTTCTGACTTGATTAGCTGTGTAGGTCCTGAGTGCTACGTTAATGCGGGTATTGGATCATATATTCCACTAGTTCAGCACCTCCAGACAAGATGAAGCTGTAGGACTGTGTACCACAGGAAACTCCTTATCTTCCTTACTGCATTCAGTGTAATCCTGGCAGTCAAACAGTAAGGGAACACCATTCCAAGTAATGACTTAGACCAAACAGTTCACAACATAATAGTCTAATGTGTCATTCAAAGCATCCAGATTTCTCACAGCAACCTAAAAGTGTTTTGTTACTGAGTCTTTTTTAGGAATAACACTTATTAAGCAATATTGTCAAGCAATATTGTCTTGAGGCTGAAGCACTTTCTGGTTTATTATTTCTCACAATCCTTTGGTGCACTTCATTGTACTATGAGCTAATTAAATCTGTTGTCTCTTAGAAATTACAAATTCCTTCTTCTGTGTTTATCTTGTCAGGCTGAAAACAAAAAGGAAAATGTGGAGGTAAAGGCAGATATCTAAGTGAGATTGATGTAGATGGATCTTGCTGGATCTCCTGTTTAGTACCCTCAAGTTTCACTGTCCAAACATTGAGATGGTTTGAATTTCTGAACACTTGCAATGTGCAAAAACAATTGGCAAAGGAAGGATGAAACATGCAATCAGTGGCTTTGTTTTGCTAATTGTTGTTAGGAGTTTGCAGACAAGCCCATAGTAAACCACTTTTGCTTCACTAATTCTGTGTGAGGATCATGAAGAAAGACCTTCCTGAGGAGGACTTTGGAGACGTGTAAGAAAAGGGGTTTGTGGGGTAATTCAGAGACAGAATTCAGAAATGTCTCTGTGGAGTCCTCATAACTTACTACAGAGTAAAAGAACAGGTCTGGAGCATGCACAGTTGCAATAGTAGAAGAAACAAAAGGCAAAACCTAGTTTCAGAGAGATAGAGATACAAAAGTTCTTCTGCAAATTTGTAATTTAGTTTAAAAAATGTGTAATATCTACAATTACATTATAAACTGTTGAATTGAGCATTCAAGAACACTTTCACTACAATAGAAAGCATCATTATTTTGTGAAATATTGCCAATGACAAAATACAAATTCTAGAACAGTCACCCTGCCTTCAATAGTCAAGAAGTTACCAAAATAAATTTGTTAAATAATCAATTTATAGGCTCACAGATAATAAAATAACAAGGTGATATGAAACAGCCAACATCAATTTATCAAGAATAAATCAAGTCAAATCAGTTTTTGTTTCTTTTTGACAGTGTAACTGGCCTGGTGGATACAAAGAAAGTGGGATGTGATATATTTGGACATTAATAAGGCTTTTGACACACTACCAGTTACATTCTCATAAGCAACTTAACGAAATGTTCTGGATGAAATTGCCATCTGGTGGGTGCACCCACTGGCTGCAGAAATGTACCAAAAAGTAGTTGTGACAGTTCACTGTCAAATTGGGAAGACATATTATATAACGTTCTTTACAGACTTTTCCTGTGTTTTGTTCCAGTTTCATTAATGATCAGAAAATGCTCATCAAAAGAAGGAGGTTTTTTTTTTGTATCCACTGATAAGATGGGAATATTTTGGAGGATTAAAATTCAAAAGTCATGGTAGTTTGAAGAAGTGGTTTGATGTCCATTAGACATGAAGGAACTGCTACACTTACTAAGAATAAAGTACCCAAACAGAAGATTTGAAGTACGGGTGATAATACTGTACAAAGGAGCAGGGATAGATCACAGTCTAAATATGAAACTGCAGTTTCATACTGCTAAAAAAAAAAATAAAAGGAGCAGAGGAATTGCAATGCTTGTATCTAAAGCAAGGGAGATATTTTGTTTTACGTATGGCATTTTAACTAGACCATTTTGTCAGATGCTTGGATTTCAGAATAGGTAAACATTTTGCTATGAGTCGAAAGGAAAGTCAAAAGCGGTATGAGAAGTTTAGAAAATGGCTTGTGAGGGAGGTTTGAGAATTTGCTTATTTGTTGTGGCTTCTTTGTTCCAAACAAAACAAGTATGAGAAAGCTTGTCATAAAAAGAACCGGGAAATATTAAGATTATTATAATGACGAGAAATTCAAATTTCCTCTTATCCACTGAGTATAGGACAAAAGTAGTTAGCAGAATTTATCCAAGAGAGAGTTAAGTTAGATGCTAAGAAAATGTAAATGTAGGGACAGATTGTGCTGGAACATGCTAACTGTGCAGTCTCCTTCACTGGAGATTTCTGAGGACACATTAGATGAATGTGTAATCAAGAGTGAGCTGGGTATGCTTCATCCTGTCTCAGAGATTTCTTTCAGCCTAGCTTTGTGTGATTTCTACTTAGTAATGCAAATGTCTGAAATTAGTGCTTAGGTGGATTCTAGAAAATAGCTCTGAGGTGGATTCAGGCAAAAGTATCTCTGCCAACAGACTGGCAGCAAAGCCTCCCGATGAGACCTGGAAGCTCGGAATGAGGGGGTGAAGAGAGATGGTGACCCACAGTCCGTTGGGGAAGTGGTGGGCTGTTTTGGCAGGAAGGTGCAGTAGACAAGACAGAGCTTAAGAACGACAAAACAGGGTGAGGGACACCCACTTCAAGCACATAAAGGCAAACAGGAAAGTGCCACAAGGACAGCATCATGGGGGAAGACTGTGGAGTCATTCAGCTTTTTGTGAGAGGCTAACAGGGATTAGTGGAGCCTTGCCCTGGGACAGACAATGAGACAGTCAGCAGTTTATGGCTTATGATTAGAGGGCAGAGTGTGTTGCTGCAGGTATCTGCCACAGACTGCCAGATCGGGAAGAGGATGCTGCTGTCTTCAGACAAGGGGAAGAAGCCTCGTGTTCAAAACCCTCCTTCTCATAAGGGACCTGTTAACGTGCTGGACACAGCGTTAAACAATAAGCCCTGGGGATACATGGATTGCCCTGATGACAACTTCCCAGCAGGGGTGACGAGTGATCCAGCAATGGCTGACCCTCCATTAGACTGGATGCTTGTGAACAAGAATGGGTTGGGGATATGGAAGTTGGAGGCAGTCTTGGCTGCCCATGAGGTGGTGGAGATCCCATTCTGAGCAACAAATAGGAGGAGCATGACTCTCCTCATAAGGAGGATTACAGAACCGCAGACTTTGGCCTCTTGAAGGACCTACTTGATAGGAGATTGTCATGGAGAGGAGAGAAGAGCAGACCAGAGGAGTTTCGGCTGATTTTCAGGATGAATAACAGTGACACATACCAATGGGGGAAAAAATCAAACCAAAGTGGCAGGAGGCCTACACCCCTGTTCTGTTTTTGGCCTCTCACTGGAAGAAGGACATCGAGGTGCTAGAGCATGTCCCAAGAAGGGCAACAGAGCCGGTGAAGGGTCTGGAGCAAAAGTCTTATGAGGAGCAGCTGTGGGACCTGGGGATGTTTAGCCTGGAGAAAACAAGGCTGATGGGAGACCTTATTGTTCTCCACAGCTGCCTGAATGGAGGTTGTAGAGAGATAGGGATAATGGGAAAAATTTCTTTCATGAAAGGGTGGTCAGGCAATGGAAGGGGTTGCCCAGGGAAGTGGTAGAGTCACCATCCCTTGAGGTGCATGTGGATATGTCAGTTGAGGACATGGTTCAGTGATTAATATGGTGGTGCTGCTGCACTGACAGCTGGACTTGGTGATCTTAGAGGTCTTTTCCAATCTTAATGATTCTACGATGGGTGAGGACGAGCTCCTTAACTCAGACCTAAAAAGGAGTAGTAGGAGAGGTGGAAGCTGGAACAGGTGAAACAGAGGAATATAGAGATATTCTCTGACAATGCAGGAATAGCATTAGGAAGGCTAAAGCCCATCTATAGCTGAATCTTGGAAAAGACAGGAAGGGGAACATGAAGGACTTTAACAGGGCCATCAACAACAAAAGACAGATCAGCAAAAATGACACTGAATGGGGTTGGGGAGAAAGGACATGGAAAAGAGTAAGGTACCCAGTGCATTCTTCACCTCAGCCTTTACTGATAAAATCTGCCCTGAGGAATCACAGCTCCCTGAGACCCATGAGAAAGGCTGGAGCAATGAAGGTTTATGCTCAGGAGGATCACATTACAGGATATTAAACCAAGTGCACATTCACAAATCTGTGGGACACAACTGAATGCATCCATGATGACTAAGGCAGCTGGCTGATGTCATTGTGAGGCCACTCTTGATTACCTTTGGAAAATTGTGTGTGGGGGAGGTTTCAGAAGACTGGAAAACCAAGGGTCACTGATACCTTCAATAAGGGCAAGCAGGAGGATCTAGGGAGCTACAGCACAGTCTACCACACCTTAATTGCTGTGATAGAGCAAATCCCACTGGAACCATTTCCAAACACATTATTGTGTTTTAGGCATTTTCCAATCCTTTGTAGAAAAATGCAAAACATTTTTTTTATTTTTAGTGTGATACACGGAGGTTACATGTCTACCATGCTGAGGCTCTATTCGGTTCAGTGATCTTGCTGGTCAAATGTCACCTACCTTTTTCTGTCTCAGCAACAAGCTGAGACAGAAACTTTTAGCATCTCACAAATGCTGGTTGTGCTCCACATAGTCAGACAGTATCTTCCAAACAGCACACTCCTACTTTCTGGTAGGGGTCAGATAAAAAAAACAACCCTACTTATTCTGAACTCCCCCATTTCTGCATGGCCATCCTCACGCCGCAGTTCGGCATAATAAAGTGGAACCATCTGGGACTAGCAGATATATATGAGAGAGAGTGAGGATGAGATTATCTGGGTGCAGACTGATTGCAGTTGCAAAAGTAATAAATTCATTTTAAAGGGAACAATTTTCAGGAAGCTTAATTTGCAGAGTGAGAAAATTAATTGAGAGCATAGGCAATTTTCATCTTTCCATCCAGCAAGGAGAGAAAACTAAAGGGAAATAGTGAATATAATCAGAATGACAGGAAAAAGAAACAGTCACTTATAATTGTTCTTGGTGACAGCATAATTTTTTCCAGAATACAGAGGTGTCTGAAAATTACTTTCAATAGCTCTGAAAATATATGAATGATATCCAGTCAACTATTTATTTTGACCAAAACACTTACACAATAAGTCAGATGCTTGGATGGATCAAATCCATATTCCCAAATTTAAAATATTTTAAAAATCAATAATTAACATACAGATGAGACACTCTCACACAAATTCTGTGTCTATGCAAACAAAAAAAAATAACCTTTGTAATTCAAGAGGAAGAATTGTACAGCTTTATTAGGCAAAGCAGGGCTGTGAATTTCTATTGAGGCTGTGGGGGGAAAAATTAAGATATTTCAACATTTGCATTTTTCTGAATTAGCATAAAATTAAAATATCTATTTTTTTCATAGAACAAAAAGACTTTTTGTAAGAAGCTTGTTTTTACATTCACCATGGTCATGGCTGAGACTGCCTGGTTCCTGATTCTGGGGATGGCTCTGCATGAGCTATGGTGTTGGGAGAATTTAGTGCTGTTCAGAAGACTGCTAATTAGCAACTGGTCTAAAGGAGCTGTTTGCCAAAGTAAGCGGAGTGCAAGGAAACCACAGCCCTTTCCAACATGCTTCCTTTTCTAGGAATGGTGGGATACTACTGTATTTGTAATTATAATGACCTGTCTTGTACTGAAAGGATCCTTAGCTGGCAAATGTGTCTCATTTTTAAATCCTTGATACTGGCTGAGCTGTGAAAAGTAAGTGAAGCAGATCTGATAATCTGACCCACACGACTCCTTTACAAAGTAAACGTTATCAATGAACACTTGATTTCCTGTATCCTCAAGGAAGATTGCTTTGGAAGAAGAGACTGCTCATGAGTGGCTCTTGATAGCCTCTTTTCAGATGCTTATCTTCCTGGATCAGCAGGCAAGTCTTGTTTATAAGGAGGGCTCCACTCCACCTGCTTCTTTGGGATACCAAGGGTAATTCACACACATCTGTATCTTGGTTTTCATCATGTTCTGCTTGCTGTAAATATCAGTTTTATTGACAGATATCAGCCTCTCTGACACTCCTCTGTTGGCTGGAGATGTGAAATTCCCCAGCTCCACTTTTTGTCAGAACATCTCTCAGAGATATAATGAGCAGCAGCAGGGATCGGAAAAAAACACTTGATAAGTGCTCAAAACCCAGCTTTGTTCATTCTTTGTGGAAATCTGCTCTAAGGTTTGCTGCCTAATAGTGCTCACACTACGAAACAGCACTTCCTACATGATTAGCCTTTCCCACTATTAAAATATTGCATTCTTTATGTTTGACCTGACTGTAAGAAGAACTTTCACATCAGGCTGATGTTGGAATTGTTTTACATGAAAAACACTGCAACTGTGTTTTAGGCACTCCAAAATCTCTAAAAACAATACAAAATAAATAAGCTGTCACTGTCAAGGGCAGAAAACAAGTGCTGTCATGGAAAAGATGCCATTTCTTCACACTTGGGGTATTTGCATAATCTTAGCTGCATAGCACAATTATTCTGAAAATTGCAATTCTTTAATTGCTTAAAACATAGTGTCTTTAATCGCTAAAAATAGCTGTCTGTCTAATGTTCTGTGCTTCTGCCCTATAGAATAAGCCTTGCAGAAAAATGCCTCAAGGCAAAAAGAGGCAAGTCTGAACTTGACCCACATCCAGAGATTTTTGTGAACACGAACCCCATGGGCTGTTGAGTTGGTAACGATTAGAATTGCAGAAAGTTTTTTTCCAATTCTGTTCTTCCTCATGGCAATGCAAAGCAATAAGAAGAATGAATGCAGAAACTATGTTAGTGCGTTCATATCCCAGATTCAAAAGCACTAAAAATGTAGAAAGTGGAGAAATAATATTCTGGCTACAGAAATAATACCAGGTTATATTAAAAAGGGGTAGGTATGTATCTGTAAGTCCAGTTGGATTTTAGAAAATAAGAAAGATCAACCTCCTCCTTTGCAGTTTCCATGATGTTGTCATGAGCTTCATGGTTTTGAGGGTTGTCTTGGCTTTCTTATCTCCTCTGTTGAAAAAATTGGCCTTTATTCAAAATTGTTTGTTTGTCCTGTTAATTTTAACAGGACACTTTTCATGGTTAACATATCTATCCCAGCCATACATCTTTGAAATTAAAAGTGAACTCATTCCTAACATTACACAATCTGCATGTCATTGCATCTTTTAAACTATGGTGAACTGCTGCTTTGTTCATTGTCCCCTTAATTATCTTTAGGACATACGTAGCCTTCTAATAAAAAAGTTTAAATATATTTAAACTTTTGTCTAAGTGCCTGTGGAGTCAATACCATTTATATTTTACAAATAAACACACTAGAATTAAAGTAAGGACATAAGTGAAGTTTTTACATACTACATTTTACTATCGCCCTCACTCCTCGAGGTAGAATAGAGTATCGGGACGTAATTTTTGTATTTAAAATCCTGCCAGTTGCGGTTCTATAGGCTGGGCTCAGGTGTATGTGTGGAAACACAGCCGCTGCTGGCAGAAAGCAGCCGTGGGTCGCCCATGCTACCACCATCTGTGGTGTATGCGCTACTTGGCAGAGGGATTTCTCTGTATTTCCTGGGAGGCAGGCCCCATCCACCCCTTTGCTGTTGCCATGGCCACATTCTCCCTCTTAGCATCCTTGAGTGGAGAAGAATGCAATGGCGTTGCTTGCCTGTGTGCTCTGGCCTTCCTCGTGTTCAACATCAGCATGGCAGGATGGTGGGTCTGGGTGACGCACCTGGGAAAATACAGCAAGATGGGGAAAACTTAACCACAGAAGGGGGCAAACCAGAGCCAGGTCCTCAGCTGCAGGCAGTTTGTGGTCCTCATTGCACCACTGAATTTAGAAGTCTTCTTAAATAAATAAATAAACAAACCTGTATATATATTTTAAAATATATAGTGTCTCTAAATACATAGTTATTATGTAACACCTTATACCTAGAGGATACGTTCCAGTTTCCCTGGATTACCAAATCTGGGGTTGAATTTTGAGAAAAAAACAGTAGCACCTGTGATCTAGTTCAGGGATTACCTCTTCATATACTCACCACTTTAGCTTATTTCACAGACTTTCCATAATATCAGTCAATATTCCTATTTTTGTAAGAATAGCTTTGATTTCTCAGTAAACAAATCTCTTTTTGCTAGCTTGCTTTGGTGATAACATTTTACATCACAAGCAGCTGCTCTGTAAAGATTGAAATGAGGACTATGTGTTAATACCACAAAAAAGAAACACCAGGCTGCAAAGTGCCCTTTCTTTGTCCAGGTGCCAGCACTGTGAAGAATCAATACAAAATGAACAATTAGGATGAGAAAGAAAACAAACATAACTCTGTCCCCATTTCTTCTTTCTCCATGTTAAAAACCTTGTTGTCAAACAGGCAGAAGGGAAAAGATTATGAAATGCTGTGAGATATGAAAAAATTTGGCCCTCAGAATTTAGGACTTTGTCTTCTGCTAAAATGGCAAAGAAGACCAAGGTCATTTAAAGTTAGTGAAACAGGAGCCATTCTGCTGTGTCCTTCAATTAATGCAGGGTGTGCATAAAGCTGATTTTCTCTGCTGCATCTTTTTCAGACTCTGACCCAGTAATGGCAACCCAGTTTAGCATGATGACTTTGATAATCATTGTTATCTCAGGTATGCAGAGGTGGTAAGGAAAAAAAGTCTTATAAATGCCCGCCACCAGAATAAAGTGACAATATATTTGATTATTAAGGAATGGGATCATTATTTCAGAGAAATTGTGGAAACAATTTAAGCAGTCATGGGTAGAAATAGAAAATATTTAAAGGGAGAGGAGTTCCAGCCAATGAGCAAAATCACATTTCAAAGGATATATTGCATGATCCTTTAATTGGGATTTTACAGGACTTTTGCTGTATTATTCTTTACAGTAGACAGGCATCCAGCAAATTCAGACACACATCCCACTTGCATGTACTGTGGGATACAGAGTTGAGTGAGCAGGGAATAATCCTTCCAGATGCAGAACAATAATTCAGAAATAACAGCCCAAAGTAAACAGAAGAATTGAGTGTGAGGCTTTCGCACCATCTCCTAGGCTGAGCATCTGTTCAGCAGCTGAGGTGGATATTTAGATTCCGAAGCAAATCTTCGTATTTTTGCATGAGCACAAGCCCCTTTCTCCTATGAGAAGGGATTTTCCAAGCTGCTATGCTCCAGCGTGGAGAGCCACCTGGTGGGGGCTGGCAGCAGGGCCTTGCCGGGCTCACCTACAGAGCCCACCAAACTTTCTTTGCCGTATTCCTTTGGTTATTATTCTCAGGTTTTCTGTTTGCAAGATCTTCATAGCCTCCTAAGTTTTTCTGCTCTTTCTTCTTCTTTTTGTTTCTTTTGTTTGTGCAACTGTAGTTATTCTTTGCCAAACAGGATTCATCAAGAAGGGTTATTGTTAGTGAGCCATTTCATAGTTGGACAAAATGTTTTAGCAAAAAAAAAAGAAAGAAAAAAAAAGCTAATTACTTCGAAGTACAAATTCACAATAGCTTACAGATGTAAACCAAATTCACCAAATAATTTCATGTGGGAAAAAAAAAGGTGCCTCATTCAGATGCATGCTTGAGCTAGACAAGGGGAATTAGTTTCTGTCTGCCTGCTGTCTCAGGGCGTAGAGCAGTGGGGAAGGCTGGAAGGGACTTGATTCAGTTCTCATAAAATTCATCCTCTGTAAGACTGAAGGCTGGATGTGGGCTGAGGAGGAGGTGCTGATAATCAGATCATAGGATGTTCTAAACAAGGGCTTCCTCACTCTTCCCCTTTGAGATTGTTTAATTATTTATTAAATACTGACATAATTACACATCCCAAAAAAGGAAAGAAAAAAAAAAAGAGAGAGAGAGAGCTGTCTGAGGCTGATTCTCCAGCCATGTGCTGGGACTTTTGCTGGATAGTATATTAATGCACTGAGATGCACCACAAGAGTAGCAGGGGTAGGACCAGATGACCTTTAAAGGTCCCCCTCCAACCCAAACTAATCTGTGATTCTACAATTCCACACGCACCACTGTTCACACAAGTCACTATTGAGTAACACAGAGAAAATTCTTCAACAGGTGAAATGCAAAGCTGACCGCCCATTGTGGCACCAGGGTATGGCACTTTCCAGGGAGGTAGGAAAAGGGAATTCAGATTCCCTCAAGAAAAGGAGACGTCTGAGCTTGGAGCTCCTAAACTGTAAATGCCTGAATGGCTGAATGAACCCATCCTTTCTTTTTGGTTTGGCAAGTCCAGGCTTTCTTTAGCATTGTTCTTTTAACAATTTCTGAAATAATGTTTTATCTAAGAGAAAAAGATTTTTTTTTTTCACAGTAGGAGAAAATGGGGGGGAAATCTATATGAGCCACATGAATGTGGGTGTTTGATCCAAATCAACAATTTGATTCAGCTAAAAAAAGTCTCACAGCCTTAATTCCAAATGCGGGATATTTTATTAAATACTCATATTCCCACTGATATGTCAAAAAAGCATTCAGAAAGTGCTCCACCTATATTTTGCATCAGAGTTTAAAAAGAGTGTTGGAAATTCAGGCAGTGAATTTTCTAATTCCAAGTATTGCTGGAAAACAGAAGCTTCTTTCAGAATGTTGAGCATCCTTTAGCCTGAGAAATATCTGGGACATTTTATCTCACTGCAGGAAACAATGGCAAGTACGATTATTCTGTTTTCTGTTGTTTTAAATTGTCACCTTTATGTAATTAATAAAATATGCAACACAGAACTGTTATGAGAGGGTTGAGTGTGCTAGACAGTGTAGCTCTTATCTTGGAAGAGAGGTTGGAAAATCACTTATGCATATCCTCCTGCAGAGTATTCCACATTTCTTGCAGGGTTGGGGCGAGCTGTGTACCACAGCCTGCCCTCATCTCACCTGCTCCCCTTCTTTACAGCTCAGTTGCATTAAATTCAGTGTAGGTCTGCATAACACCCCCCACACCCGCTTTCCTGCAGCATCAGGTGGACCCCATATCCTCAGATCAATCACACTGCACTCGTCTGGCTGCTCTGACATTGCTGCTCAATCACCATAAAGGCCTAATGAACATTTTCTGTCTGCAGCTGTTTCTTCGCTGGTCTCGGGAGCAGGTGTGGGCTGAGTGAGTGCCCTGGCAGGGAATGCACAGCTTCAGAGGCACAGGCAAAGCACGCAGCCTGTAGGATGAAAGTCAGTCCAGGCTTTTCAAATTTCTCTGTTTTTAAAATATTGGTCCTTCAACAGTTTTTTTTTTTGGTCTCATTTTTCTTTCCTTTATTTAAAAAAACACATTCTCAAATTAATATACTTTATGTCAGAGGCATTTCTAATTTGAATGCCAGAGTAACAGAGTGCCTGTAGTTCCTCTGCTAAGTACATGAGCTGCTGTTTATTCTAGAAGGTCTTTCAACAACACATCTCATCACCTCAGAAAAAAAAAATGATGGTGCATTCAGAATGCCCTTACATCATGATTCTAATTATTTTATAAACTTGTTGCTAACTATTTTCACTGTAAAGACAATGGAACAAAAACAATTGTGTTTGACAGCAAACACGAAGTCAAACAACAACTTTTAAAATCTTTGTCTCATATAAAGTACAAGCCATGGCATATGCTTCAGAAAAAACCTTACTTCTTTCTACTTTTCACCTGGTTTGTTGCATGCGGAAGCATTTTATTGCAGTTCTGTTTTACAGAATCAGCTACTCGCCGTGAGCATTCAAGTAGAATTGCTGATTTTACAAACATACACATCCACGTGTCAAAAGCATAATTCACATTAAATGGAGATTGTAAAATTAACGTTCTTTCATGAACTAGGTCGCATGTGATCTTACATCTGATGAAGCAAGAAACTAGGACAGAGCCAGTTTGTGGTCCTAAAATTTCTGCTGTTAATGTCTAAATTCATGTGATTAAAATTTCAATTTTTCATGTGGGCCATTCACTTAAGACTTGAACTCGATGATCCTTGTGGGTCCCTTCTAACTCAGAATATTCTGTGATTCTGTCCTGTCACTCCATGTCCTTGTCAAATTTTTTGAAAATAATTTAAGTTATATTTGAAAATTTCTATTTCAATTTATCGCTGATGATTCCAAAAACTTGCAATTTTGTTTGGGATACCATTTCCTTGAGTTCCTGTACTATTCCAGGAGTCAAAGCAAAGCACTAACACATCCTAAATCTCTGTGAGCTCATTACTGAAGCAAGTTCAGGACGGGGCCACCAACATGATAGGGGCTGGAGCACTTCACCTGAGGGGAGAGGTTAAGGGAACGGGTCTTGTTCAGCCTTGAGAAGAAAAAGCTTCAGGCTGGCTGAACGTCAGCCTTCCAATAGCTATGAGGACATTGCTGAGAAGGTGAGATGAGCTCCCTCTCAGAAGTGCATTGGGGAGGATGAGAAACAATGGGCACAAACAGAAAAGATAGGTTTGGTCTAGACACAGTGAGAATCTTCTTTTGCAGGGAGCCCAGTCCTGTATTAAACCAGGTTGCCCAGAGAGGTTGTGCAGTGTTTGTCCATTGTGAGACTGGACTGGATGTGTAACTGGGTCTGACTCCATAATGACCCTGCTTTGAGCAGGGGGTTAAACTACAGGCAGGTCCCTCAGGTGTCTTAGAATTTTCGTGTGAACCTATAATACATGGTTTGAAAGGAAAATTGTCTATTAGTCTGTCAGAAACAAACGCAATACTGACACAGTAGGAGTTACATGAGGAAACCTCTAAGGTTTAGCCATCTCCAGAGACCTCCAACAATGTCATGCTAAACTGGATTTGTTCTGATAAAGGAGCTTTGCTGTGATTACACATAATGATCCCTAAAGCCACAGGAGAATATTATTTTCTCTCCTTGTCATAGGCATGGAAACGTCTACAGCAAGGTTGTCATTGGGAAGGAAAAATTAAAATAAGAAGTTCTGACAGGAGGAACTCATGAAGTGTATCACCCTCGTGTAGCAGTGTTTATGCACTAGAAGGGGTTGCTTCCACTTCTGCCATTCTTTTTAAAGAGTTTGGCTTAAAGAATCTAAATCTCTACGGCTCTGTAGCCTTTTATGTAGTTATTTGAATTTTATTTAGATGTAAGATTCGTGTTAAGTGGAATTGTTTCTGCTTAGTCTGAAAGGGCTCTTCAAAATAATTTGCTGTGGCTGTCATAGTTTTCTCTTCTTCCCCAGCCAGCAGGGTAAAATCCTACATGAGATGTGCGCAGATTTCATGTACTGTTGAGCTGCATATTTGAAATACAGATTATTTGTGGTGACTGCAAAACAAGCTCTAACCACAACTTCTCTTTTCTGTATGTTTTAACTGCACAGTATAGGGAAGTTCGTTTCAGTGCTCCTTGAAGGTTGTTTCTTGTTCTTGATGTTGGTTTTTTCTTGAATAAACAGAGACTTGCTTTAAGGAAGTAAATCTGTGGTTTTGCCAGGGATGAATATAGTCCTGGATTTAATTCATTAATTTAGCACCTATGAACAAAAACAATTAAAATCCAAACTGAAATATTTAAAGAAATCTAACGCTACCATAGACTCCAGCAAATCATCGAATTATACATTTCTGCAAAGATGACTGGTTTTTTCAGGCATATAAGAAATAATTGGCTGACAACCTGGATATATGAGTCTTTACAGGAATAATTGCTTCAAAAATGAAAAGAACAGCCACAAAGTGTGAGTCACTACATCCAGTTGTGGAAAACAGAAACTAAATATATTCGACATGCCCTAATAGTCATATATGAAGAAAGTAGAAACTTTCAAGCACTTTTGTAGGACAAGCCTCCCACTTTCAAGTATGAAGCATAAAGAAAAATGTAATCCTAATAAATAAAATGTGTAGTAGTCATTGAGGATACCTTTGGAGTTTCACTTTTCAAACACAGCAGAAACTGAAATAGGCTGCCTTCAAATAACTTTTAGGTGTTTGGAAAGAATACGAGATTACCATTCCTTTCAGACATCACAAAAACAGCAAAGCATTTCTGTCCTTTATATTTTCTTTAAAGCTTTAAGGTTGCGTAAAGCTTTAAAGAATATGCTGAAATACTCTGTTGTCAGAAATGCCAGGGGAAAGGTATGAAGAGCAGCAAAATTTGAAAGTATGCAGGTTTGAGCAGTTGCATGCATTTTCCAAAGGTTTTCTTACCGGTTCTATCTCTCTTATCACAAGATACTAAATCAAAAGTATATCACAATAATAGAGCTTATATGTACTACACAAACCAGTGATCCGGGAAATCATTACTCTATTACAAAAAATGCACTGTGGTATTATTTCCTTACATTTTAATAGTGAAAGTCAGGGGATGGTAGTTTTGTTCTGCTATTTTAGTTTGCAAAGTCGATAACAGATCACAGAAAGTTGGCTTCATAGATCTATTGGTTAGAAATAAATAAATATAAGTAAATAAAATTATATATATATATTTATATTTGATCTAACAATGAAGTGCCTCAAAATCAGTATGAAGATCTTAGTTACTTAACAAGTTTAAAAGCTGCCATGAATGTTTACATAGCAAAACTTACAGCTGGCCCTAACTT
Source organism: Melanocharis versteri (assembly GCA_013397845.1). NCBI lineage: Eukaryota > Metazoa > Chordata > Aves > Passeriformes > Melanocharitidae > Melanocharis > Melanocharis versteri. The sequence continues at coordinate 596,986 of VZTG01007434.1, read as the reverse complement.
CAGTTATATTTAAATTGTTGTGAGACAACTTAAAAGGACTGAAGAAAGGGTAGAAAAGAGAAGCATAATATAAGAGTTTCCACTTTGTGGAGCAATTTTATTGCTGATAAGAGTGGTAGATGTCGGTGGCACACCATGATGAAAGTAGAATATATAAGGAGGCAAGATCAGAGAGATGAAAGGGAAATTTCAGATAGTAGGAGGACAACAAAAATCATAAAGGAATTTAGTTCAGATGCTTTCTAAAAACTGAGAAAATACGTAGGAGCTAATATGATAGTAGTATAAAAATAATTAATGGTGAAAAAGGTCAAACAGTTATTTACTCTTTCTAACGTGACATCAGCAAAATGGCAGCCAAAGACTTAATTTTATCAACACATTTTTAACAGGTAAGAGGGTATAATTTGCAGACTATGCAAATTGTTGAAGTAACTTGTACAAGAACTGAAGAAAAAGAAAAAAAACCTGCAGCCTTTATACAAGAAATAAAGGTTTTACCGTTCCTTCATAGAAAATTGCAGTAGCCTGGGAGAAGGATTTTATTTTCTTTTTCATGGAAATATGGTTAGCTAGCAAGTTTGGACATTTTGCAAAGCACCTCTGGAAGTAAGGTTCCAGCTAACTGGGCTGGTCTTAACTACATTGACAGTTCCTTTGTCTTTGCCGTGGTGCAGTGCAGATATATTAGTTACCCTAAAAAAATGAAAAAAACTGAAACAAATTATGGTTTTAGGTGTAAATTCACACCTGTCTGTGAAATATGAGTTGTACTTCTATATAGCAACAGCAATAATGAAGACCTGACTTTTTCTGTAATGTTCTATTTAAAACCCACTTAAATTAAATGAATTTTTCTTTACCAGCAGTAATAAATTAATTCTGTATGTAAAATAAGCAACTCTGCTGCCATAGCAGAAGTTTATGCTGCTTTTATGTTGTCATGACACTTCTGGGTAGGTTATTGCTTTTCCCACCCCACTTCTCAGAAGCAGTTTAGATATCAAAGTGTAAGGATGAAGCTTCATTGCCTACCAAGTTTGTCCTCTATACTAATTCAATAATTGTCATTTATGCCATGGAAAAGTGTTTTGCAGCAAGGAACATGTGAGCTCTTGTGAGGCTCAGTACAAAATGCAATCGAAGCTGTTGATAACCAGGGTAGGATGCTGGCACAGTGATCTGATAACTTACTCAGGATTCCAATTAAGTCCATTCAAGTGTGGTTTATTGCCATTACAACTTTGGATAATCCATTTAGTCTTTCACAGTTCCCCACCACTAAAATGGGAAAATCAGTCTTTTCTTCAAGATACACTAGAAGTATTTGCTGTTGGGATTGGAGTGGGAAAATTTCAATAAAATACCCTATTTTAGGGTATCACTTCTTCACTCTGTAGGAGGGTTAAAACCACAATTTTTTATTACTTCATAATAAGATACGATTTCTTTGTGATAATACTTGTCATTCTTACAAAGTTCCTATGAAAAATACCTGGGTTTTCTTCTCTCTTTTTTTGCCAGCCAACTGAATGGTGACACAGAGAATTGAGCAGTTTCATTTTCTACCAAATGCACCTTACCTCTAATTAAATGTTGTCCATGTATGAGAAGGATTAGAATATTAAGGGTTTAAGGTCAGGATTAGCTGTAGAAGCTGTCTTCATCCTCAGGAAACAAATTAAAGGCACTGTTGATTAAATGGATGATTTCCAATAGTCAATGTAGATAGTCCATGTACATCTCCCTGTCACCATCTTTTCTCAAAGTGACTGGTACGTGCATGTATGACAGCATTACTCCCATTCAGGAGAAATTAGGCATTTACTGTGTGCAAGGAAGCACTGGAGATAATTTTATTTAAAAGTATGACAAGATCTATTGATGGCAGTTCAGGGTTTTTGTGACCATGATGCCTCTTTGTTTTATTACCTTCTTGGTTATTTGAGCCGTACAGTGATTTTTCAAGAAATGTTTAATTTACCTTGACTTCTACCACATTTTGAACTTGTTTTGTTCCTTAAAGCCAGTGAAACTGCTAGCAGAATGGATTTCTGTGCAACATGGAATGAAGTGTTAGGCCAAAAATAGAAAAGGATTAGAGACACTCAATGGCCAGTGATTTTTGTATTCCAGTACGCCATCTCAAAATTTCTCAACCTCCTTACTAATCTTTATACCCATTTCTTTCACTACTGCTCAGCTGGGTCCATTTTCAAGCACTTGCACTAGTTAATAGAATTCCTCACCCCAAATTAGGTTTTGAGGTACCTCATTTCAGCATCTCCTCTCCTCCAGCTGACAGCTGTACATCAAGGGACACGAGGAGGTGGCAGTTTCTCTCATGCCTCTCTTCCCAATTTGAGTACAAGATTTTAAACTCCACTGTGCTTTAGCAAGTTAGTGTGCAAAAGTGGAAGATGCTGGTTCAGATTTGATGATGTGGAAGCAGGTTTGGAGTTCATCTCTATTCCATCCTGATAGGCAACAGTTGGGATGGGGGGAGGGAAGAATAAAAGGATGCCTCCCTGCCCTTCCCACAAGATGTGTTTTACACAGGGGTAGGTACTGCCAAAGCAGATTTAGAAAATCAAGGCCCACATGTCAGTCAGTTGGGAAGCATTTTGTGGTAAGGCTCATCATAAGACAAGCAACAGATGAACAGATGTCCTGAGGTGCCATGCATGCACCTCACTGCTGAAATGGAGGTGCCTACTAGAAATGTTTGCAGAGGAAACTGAGAAGTCACGGGAATATGTTGCCAGCAGAGCTGGCCTGCCACAGGTACTGGTGATATCAAAATGATGCACTCCTGTCCTCTTTGTAGATACATCCTTGAGCATCTCTGATAGTTCTCTCCTTCCTATTTGTTCTGTTTTGTTGTCTTTGGCCTTAGTGAGAACGGTCTCTTGAAGTGTCCCCCATCTAACCCTTGGAAGAATTGCCTATTTATTCCTGTGTTTTCTTTCCTCTTCTAATGGCTATGTTTGAGATGGGTTGGAATTTTCATGATAGATATAGATAAGAATTTCTTTGTATCCTTATCTATTCTCCTTCAAGGAAACTGATTATAATTACTGTTTAAGGTTCAACTCTAGTTACTGCTATGAAAAACTTCTGCTTCTCGACTTAATACTCAGAACTGAGATGCAAATAAACATGAACTGAAATAATTAAATCAATTACTAACTTCGACTGTTTTCTACTAACTTTGACTGTTTTCTTTTTAATCTGTGTAGGCTTTATATTTTCAGAACAATAAAGTCCAAATTCATCTTAGCTGAAGTAATTTTTTGGTTGAGATTCATTCCTTCCTCTCAGTACTCAGAACAAGGTCTTGCTTGAGGCAGTAATTTAATTTGTAAAGAAATTTCTTCTCTAAACTTTGTCCCAATGTGACTTTTGACCAGTTTATGTGTGGATAGCTGAAACAATACATTACCAACAGTTTATTAACTTCAGCTGCCATTTCTCTCCTTCGCTATTATATGTTCAATACTTTCTATGATTTAGAGGCCATCATAATAACCTGCCAAGTATGTCTTTCAGATGGGGCGAATACACATGTCGTTTTGAAATTGAATATAATAGCTTCTGTTTGGCTTGGGGAGCTCTGGATACAGCAGGCAATTATTATCAGGTTTCTGTAGCTTTACTGTTCCAACCTTCTCTCAGACATCTGTTTCTCTTTCCCACTCACCACGAGTAGAAGATTGCCTGTCGCTCAGCCTCCCGTGGGCTGAGCTGCCCTGGACTGCATGGGTGGTGTGGCAGCCTCTCTGGTGCTTCCCAGGATTTCTCATCCTCCTGAAAACCTGGCTGCTTCATTTTTACCTCTGCCACCAGAAAGGAAGGAAATCGTAAATAAGGAAAGTGTCCACAAATGCCAGGGATGCATGGATATAAACTAATTAGCTACATGGGAAATGTTCAAAACTAAGCAGGGGAACTCCTTGGAACAGAAGATGGATGGTTGCAAGGGAAGCAGAAAAAAAGGAGCTGGGGATGGCAGACAGCGGTTGTGTGTTGACAGTATTTGTTGCATGGTGGTGCATTGTTCAGGGAAAGCCAGCAACAACTAAAGCACTGCAGGAGGTATGTGAGAATGCAGGGTCAGAACTCCAAAATTATTTAAATTCCTAATTGCCTAGATGCCTCATAGGCACTTAAGTGCAAATTCACCCAACCTCAGTCTAGCTGCCACTTCTCCTTTCAGGCTTCTGAAATCCTAGTTCTTAACTTTTCAGATGCCACGTGCAGTGTTGAGGGAGAACTGCCTAAACTTTGTTTGCTGTTGAGCTGCTGGGCCCTTCCAGCTCTCCCAGGGTTCACAGGCTGAACACTCCTCCATCTGATATTCTCTTTGCAGTCTTGTCTGTATTAGAGGACTCAGATATCAGACCAGTAGTAGTCTCTTTACTCTGTTAACCTGTGGAAATATAGGATGCACATTTACAATTTTTTTCTACTGGTTTTGATCACATTTCTTGGAGAAGTACCTTGGTCTTTCTGTTTGCATGATCAGGAGCTGAGACTACCACATGCCTTTAATGAAGTTCTCTGTTTTTACGGATCCTTGCCTGACATCGTTCCTCCTCACTACCCCGTTTTTAGAAAAAAAATAAACAGCAGATCTTTAGGTTGTAAGATTTGATATCCTAGCTTCTTGTTGTGAGCCTTACACAGTCTGCCCTCTCAAGGACATTGTGATTTACAACAGATTGGGCATGGAAACCAGAAGAAATGGCTTCAATTTTTAATCTGTTATTGAAATTTTCACCAACAAACTAAATATCATTTCAATGCTACAGGTGCACATTCACTGTACATCTAACAGCAGTTTAATTGTAATGCTAGGCTTTATTTTTAAGATTATTTTTTTAATTGGAGATCAAGTCATTGCTGCCTGACTGAAAGCAGCTCTTATTTATGTAATAAATTTATGTCTAGCAGCTTCACTCAAGCCATTGGAGTTGTATAAGGGCCACTGAGAATGCTATCATCTTTAGAACAGTATAAACTTATTAGGATAATTGTTTGATCTTATAAGTGAATTCAGCAAGCTAAAATCACCCTTCATCTGAAGCAGATAATTGCATTAGGGTTAAATTAATTGATTTATTTGATGGTTAGGTCCTGGAGCCTGCCAGCATCCTGCGAGTATCTCTCTCTTTACTCCCTCTCTTGCTTCCTAGCATGAAAGTGATGGAACTGGAAGAAACGTGCAAGTTGCAAATTCAGGTGTGTCCCCACTTACTTTTCGGTTATTTGTTGCAGTTTACAGAGCAGCTCAGGTTTGTGTGACACATCAGGCAGGTAAAGCATCAGGTTACTGCCTCACAGCATGGGAAGCCTAATTGTTCACCACTTGCCTTAGGCATTCCTGCTTTCACAAAGTGCAGGTGATGTGTGCGTAACCTGACGGCAAATTTGAATGCTTCGTTCGCCTCCCCTCCATTAGATTTTCGCTTTACGTGGACTGCTCAAGGAGGCATACCAGTGTGAGAGATGTGTGCTGTACCAGCTGTGGTCCTGCAACAGGAATCAGATGTGATGAAAGTTTGCTATTGAGACGGCAGAGGGGCAGAAAGAATAGCCTGCAGTTGTGGAATCCTTTTCAGAAGTGATATTTAGAAAGGCAAAATGCAGATGAAAAACAAGTGAAAATTTGCAAGGAAGATCTTCTTTCCCATACCTCCCCTGTTTTCCTTTATTTGTATATGTATTTTCTCTTCTAACTGTGTTGGTTTTTTATTCCTGCTTGAATCTCAGATGTTTTTAAAAGCGGTTTAAGGTCACCCACATAGAAGTATGGGTCATCACTTCATTACTGCTACGTGCATTGTACATCACCTCAAGTCCCCCTAATTTTGTTCCAGACTTCAACAGACAGTAATATATATATATATTTGATTTATCTATCATCATGTCATTATGAACACTGGTTGAATATCAGGCCCCTGGAAAGTATGTTCATCCTTTAGAGTCTCCTGACAGGAAAGCACCTGTGTAAAAGACCCTGAGGGAGAGCAAGGAGAGAGAAAAAGAGAGAAAGAGGAAGAGAGACACCTTTGATCTATTCCTTGGAAGTTGGTCTTCATTAAACACCTGCATCTATCGATCAAAAACACTGATTCTGTGGGATCAGGCTTCATTAGCTCCATTTGATGCAGGACTAATTGTTTAAACACAGAGCAAGATGAAAGAAGTCATAAAAGTTAATCTGTTTGTTAAAACTTTTGCTTCTGGTAGATGATAGGGTAATTTTCATTGAAAATTAAATTGTAGAAAGTCATATATGAATGTGGCTAAATACAGCCTAGGAAATTGTTCTGAAAAGAATATATTCTGTATCTTGGGATAAAACCTCCTGAAATGTAGGAGTTGCTATGGAAATGCTTAAATTAAATGTAAAGCATGCATAAATTTTCAATATACCCATCACTTTGGGAATTGGGGACATATGTTAGGGGGAAAGAGATACACATGAAGACTAAGCAGAAGGTAAAACATGGGATTTTTTGGGGGTTTTTTCTGTGGATCTGTGTTTGGAATATTCCACTGGCATATCTATACTTCACTTTGAGTGCAGACCAAAACCCACACTTGAATACCAAAGTATTCCTGTGCAAACTTCAGGACAAGCCAGAAACGTGGGCCTGAGGTAATTGTGCCACCAGTGCCCTGTCTTCTCTTGCAGCACTACAGCTCAGCCAGCTTTAGGCAAACAAGCTGAATATCCTGTGCTTTCTAGGAAGGTGCTGGGTACCACCACAGTCGATCACACTGTGGGGTTGACCACAGCTGGTCCTGTGTGAAGCAGAGAGGACGAGATGACTTCCAGATATGCCTTCTGACGTCCGCTATTCCATGGTTTCCTGAAGCTGGAATTATGTGAATAGCCTGATATCTTCTTGTCCTTCCAACAGTCTGTCCCTTGAGCTACAGATGTTCTTTAGCAGATGTAGTTAAAAAGACAGAAAAGCACACTGGGTAAATGCCACCCCTTTACCCCCATCCTCTATACACTGTGAATTTGACACAGACTGAGGATTTGAAAGTATACAGGTTGCGTTGTACTCCAAAAATTACCAGTTAACTAACAAGACACTCTTTCGGCCATAAGAAATGCTTGGGAGAAAAGAAACGCTTAGCTTTTTGCTAAGTGCTCAGACTGCTGGTTCTGTGTATTAAGCAGAGGACAGTGCACTGTGTCTTCACTCCTGACCACTTTCAGGCAGTCCTGGACTTGCTGCACGTGCTCAGGAGTACCTGCACTTGCCACAGGGCTCCAAGGGACCAGTTGGATGCAATGCCTGTAAGGCACTACCAAGAGTGACTGCTGATCTGTACCACGGTACATGGGAGCCACCCTCACAAATCAGCCTTGCCATACTTGATAGTTTGCTATCACTGTTTGACACAAGTTAAAAAACACAGATCTAGAGTGAGGGTATAGCTAAAAAAGCCCTCCAGGTTTCTGTCTCTGGTGATGCTGACGTAGTGAATGTCTAATCAGCCTGAAGACTGCAATTTGCAGAAACATTCTGAATCTCTCTTCATGCTTGAAAGGCAGCTTCTGCAAGGTGGTTCAGTTTTCTGTTTTGATCTTCTTTTTAAATTATAGTTCAGCATTCTAATGCAAATTAAAAGTGAAACTCTGGATCTTCAAATTGCAGCTTCTTAAAAGTCAATTTCCTCTTAAAAAAAAAAAAAGATATCCATATCAGAGATATGTCGTATGAAACTATACACATACAAATGCGCATGCACCTTTAATAATCAAGTTATTCAGCATAATCTAAGTCTTGACTTATGAAAAGGCTTCCCTCCTCAAGGAACTTTTTGTCTGTCTGCCTGCCTGCATCAGCATTTTGATTTGGGAATGTGCACTTGGGATTTAGTTTCACTTTTTCAGTGGAACTACATCAGAAGTGCTCCAAAATTGTGCCTAATGTGCTCTATCCACTGGTGGGTAACAAGGCTGCAGGGCTTTGTTTGAATAGGTGTGCCCAGCCCGGGCAGTGCTGCGGGTGGTGACTCATAGCTGCAGTTGTAGGAATCCTGTTAGGTTTGAAAAATGTAAAAAATCACATACGTGATTTTGACTGCACTAAATGAAAAGTAAGATTCTCATTCACTTTAGGGAAGGCGTGCTATAACCAGAGTAGGTGCTCTGCCCACCCCAGCAGCTGTCTGACAGGAATGAACAACTACAGCAATCAATTTTTAGATATGGCTGCTGGATCCAAAACAATAATACACTCTGAATTGCACTTCTCTGCAGAGCTAGAAAAATACAACCTTTTGCACCCTTTAGCAAAGACACATTAACCCTGCTGGACAGCCACTTTAATGGATAGGTTTAATAACATCATATCTTGTTTGTTTGCCATTGTCCATGCACACAAAATAAATTCCCCTGCTAACACGGCCTGCACCCGCCTGTCTTTCACAGCCATTTTAAACACTATTTTGTACAGATGTGAGTGTTCATCATTCATTTAAAAATGGCACGATGATGGTAAAAAAAAAGCGTATTCAGTCATGTCCTTCATCTGTGTATTTATCATTTCTCTTTTTGTTTTTTCATTTAGATAATGCTGGAAAGCTAAGGGTTGGAGATAGCTATTCACATGTGCAGTTGAGCCTAGGAGGCTAGGACATGCCAGTAAAAATATTCTTATGTCCATATAGGCAGGTATTTGATCAGGGAATTTCAGGTATTTATTTGTATTAATTGTCCACTAAGTAAAATGTTCTGAAAAAAATCTCAGAAGCAACAAATGGTACCTGGTGGATTTGATTTCAATCTTTGAGCAATATGCTGTGTCTTTGTAACCCATGGCGTAGGCATATGATTTTAACCATGGAGTTAAACGTACTGGATTCATTGGAGACTATTTTGACAAACATAGAGCCTATTAAAGAGAGAACAAGAAGTCATACTTGTGAAAATATGTTGGGAATAGAGATTGAACTATAACATCTGCATACTATTTAATTAAAAAGAACATATTTGCACAGCTAATATAGATCAGACAGTATTGGAGGAAGCTTCTTATTGCTTGTCACAAGAGATGTTGGTCCTCAGGGTTTGATTTGATTCACACATGAGCAATGCATATCTCAGTGTTTAGATTCATGATCCTGTGAGTCAATCCAAATTGCATATTGTGACTATTATATTTGATACAACACTTGAAAGCAGTGTATTTAAAAATACCACATTGAAAACTGAAACCTTTTATTTAGTCATAATTAGCAGATATAGTAATTGAGATACCACAGACTTTATGTCTTCAGGGGAAAAATACTATTTAAAGAACAGTAAGATGTTAATATGCCTCCATAAAAACTTAAATGCATAGGGCCATATTGTCAGAGTTTGCTCATACAGTACTAAGATAGTATTTAACATGCAAATTGAATAATGGGGACTCTCTCCTTTTGAAACACTACATTCAGTTATTCAGGTACTTTTTGCTCAATCAATTATTCCACAAGTTGTCCAAATTACTACAGAAAAGAATTATTTGTGGAAGATGGTCCTGTTTAATTGAGGAAGGCTGTCATAAACTGTCTGTATAGAATGGCTTCATGTAACTTTCAGCTGTGATTGAAAGTCCTGGTAAAAACTGTAATATCCTGAAATTTAAGGTAAGAATTTGGATTTTTCTGTGAAAATAATAGTATGAGTACACTTTTGATGGCACTTTCAAATTTTTTCATGAACAATAAATATTCTAATCGCTAAATTAGATGCAAACAAGCAATTCTACTTATTCACTATATGTTATATATAAATCCCGATGTTTTAACAGGTTAGCTAAATCATGGTCTACTTAAATTTTTACATTTGCTTATCCCATTGAGCATATCCTAGCACTGCTTAGTGGTGGATATACTTGTCTATTCATAAACAAGTGTATGAAAAACTGTCGTATGTCTTTCCCTGTCCATTCATCCCTGGATTGTAATATTGGATGGGTATTTTCCAAATTAAGACTTTGTTAAGGCAAGCTTGAAAGACTACATTTGTATTTTTGCCTCTATAGGAGTTCCTGTTTCTAAAATAATAACAATAATAATAATATAGTTTCTGATTAATATAGAGGTAGATTTCATAGCCTTCAGCCACCTCCTAAGAAAGCAGTTTTCTATTTCCAACCAATAAGTGCTATTGTTTAATTTGTTGTATTGATGCCTGATGTATTCATAAAGTAATGTCAAGGTGATTGTGGGAACTTCCATGGCCTTGTTGCCATGGAAATAAATATTTACTTACACAAACACATTTCAAAAAGAAAAAATCACTGTTATAAAAGTTCATTAAGAGATACTTTTTTTATTAATATTGATCAGGTTGCAGAAAGAATTCTCTGCTATTTTTGGTTTATATATGTTGGTTTATATATGTTGGTTTATATATGTTAACTGGGGGGCTATGTATGGGATTCATACTGAGCCAGTTCATACCCCAGCTGGTGGTGACAGAAGGAAATGCTGTTTAGGGGGATCATGTGAACCTGCCCACTTTCTGCATTAGCCCTCTCTTCCCTTTCTTCTTAGTCTGGCAGGCAAAAGTGCTCACAACCACTTCCTTTCTTCCCCACAGTCTTCTTGAGCCAAAATGGTCTGATGTTTCAGTCTTCTTGAGTTTTCTGTATTTCCCTCATTCCATTAGGTCTCAGGGTTTCTCCCAAGGTTTATTTCTATCCTTGTTGTATTTGTGAGATTCTTATTTAATTTTCTGAGTAATTTACCAAAAGTCTACTCTGCTGTATGGAAATTCAAGTGACCAAGAATTGTTACTGCTGACGCTTTTTCAAGCCTCAGATGGGTTGTGAATACCACCTCAAGCTTCAGTTTCTCAGTGGTAGGAAAGCTTACTCCAGCAGAGGACTAAGACATCTCACCTCACCAAGTTGGATCACTTGGCTCTTACCGTAGGTGCTCCAGAGACGCTCGGTGAGGATTTACTTTGGGGAAAATCGACTAAGAGCTCTGTAGTGGAACGTTCTGCAGTTTCCTTAGCTCCTCAAATCAGCAAAGCTGAGATTTTCTGGGGCCATACCCAGCTATTTCGGCTGGTCCTGCTCCAAGGAGCCCTCCAGCACTGCCACACGCAGCCCAGTGCAAAGTGCCAGAGGGTCACTCCTCCCGCCTCCCCTAAAGTCTTGTCGCGCTGCAGCCTTAAGGAGGAGATGGTGACAGCATAATAATTGCTCAGATAGCTCAGACAAAAGGGATTTGTTCTGAAATGTGTGACGGGCTGGTTAGCGGCTGTAGGTGAATCCTGCGAAGGAGGTGAATGCCAAGTGAGGCAAACCAGGCTGACACCAGCCATCGCTGTTCAGAAATGTGCTGCTTTTCCTGCCCTCATGCTGATAATGCCTGTCTCCCTGTGCTTATCTCGTCCTCTGCTGGTCCCTCAGTGAAAAGTGGTATCAAGAACAAAGGCATCAACCCCTTACTGTTTCTCGTCAATGCCTTGATCTCAGAAATGAAAATTTGGGTGTAAATGTAAGCTGTCAGGGGCTATGCTGAGAAGGAGCTTTTGATGGCTTTCATGTCAGCTCTGGAAGTGCTCTAGAAGAATTACACATGCTCACCTGTCAAAATAAAACTATGCAATAGACCTCCCTAAAAAAATAACAGGAGGAATGATAAAATTGCTAACTACACCCTATTAAAAAAATTATGGATAGATTTAGAGGAAGCACTTTACCACAGAAATAACCACCTCAATGAATTCTTCAAGTCCAGTAAAGATTACAGGCTTTGCTTCCAATACTGGAACAATCCAGTTTCCTGAAACATGCTGACTCCTGACGTAATATGATACACCTGTACTGGGAAGATGCTTGTAGGTAAGATCATCTCTGTCTACCAGGACAACTTCAAGTTCACATGACAAGAGAAAAAATGTACAGCTATGGATATTCACTGTATATTCAGCTATAGAAACAAAAATAAAATACATCAGCTCAATGCTTCCTATGATTCTCTGCAGATCAATGCTTCCTATGATTCTCTGGTTCAAAAAAATAAACATTTTGTCTGGTCCAGATCTTCTAATGCAAGAATTCACTGAAACATAACCTTAAAAAAAAGCAAATATACTACTATTATCAAGAATATGTTGGAATTGCAAGGCAGAGTAGGTTCAGAGTTATCTGCTTGTGCTACACATATATATCATATATATGCTTCTAAAACAAACAAAAAAACCTCTATATGATTTAGAGTTTAACAATGTAAAAAAAATCTATGGAAATACAAAATGGATTTGATGGTTGCTAGGTTTTGTTTCACGTTGCCTTGCTTTTTCAACTGAAAATTCTTCAGTTGTATACCAGAGCAAAGGACCTGCAACATTTAAAGTGTGTGGTAGACTTGTGTTAAATGAAATCTGGTCTGACAGATGCTGAAAGAAAATAAATTATTTAAGAAAAATGTTGCATAAAAGTTTTACTGAACTGAGAGAAAGAAAAAATTCCCATGACTACCCGCTTTGCTCTGAATAACGTCAATAGAAGTGGCAACACCGAAATAGCTATTTGTAGAAGAAAGATGTAATGGAAAAATCAAAAATCTCTGTAACTGCTATTCTTTTTTGTGTTTTGGGGGCATGTAGCTTTCAAGGTAGCTTAGTGCAACTCTTATGGGTTCTCACTCATGTCAAATATTCCTACGAAATCAAGAGAAACACTTGGTGAATAAGATTTCAAGATAATATTTTTTTTCTTTTCTGTAGCTTTTAAACTATCTTCACATTTCTGTATTCATTTAGAATAGAGAAGAGAAAAATGGAGAGATTTCGTGGCATCTTTGGTTACATGTGTGTCCTTCTGTCTAACTTGACCTTGGGTGTTATGGTGGGATTAATCCTGGATATGTCTGTAGGGCAACTGTGACCAGCTGAGCATGCTCCATTCCACTCTTCAGATTTCAGGAAATGTGCTGGTCCAATGGTCCAGTGCAGACCAATAAGGCATGCTTAAGAAAGATAAAACATGTTGACAGTGAGAAACACTACCAGCTCAAGAAATAGCTTATTGAGGACTACATTAAGAGTTTACTGGGTCAAAATCTGTAAACACCAACACAGGAACAACATTTTGTTATGCAGCCTTTCAATTCAGTAGACAAAACATAGTAAGAACTAAAGGAACCTGACAATTCATTTTAGACATCAGAACAAAAATTAGGGTCTTTTTTTCTACAGTCAATACAATTGGCTCAGCAAGAGCTATATAGGTTTATTGTCACAGGATGGTTTTTTTCTAAAAGAGATGTTTTATTTCAAACTAGAGTTAATGCAATAAAAATCTATATTCTGTGTTTTATTGAAGATGAGACAGCTATCAAGACAGTCTCATTTAACTGTAATGTCAATATAACTATGAAATACTAAGCCTCATTTCAGAGTCTTTCTTTAAAGCAGGACAGACATTGATTTAAGATTCCGAGTGTAATATAAGTTTGTTTAGGCCTACATTTTTCACTGCTGAAACAGGACTCTACCAAAGATAAAGGCATAGTTTGTACACCTTTAATCACCTGCCCTCACCCTCAGTCTGTAAGCTTTGTCGGCATAATTATGTCAGTAAAAGTTGCAAAGATGTGTGGTTCATTCATTGGTGTCACTGCTCTAATATTGGATCAGTTATACTGGCAAGTGTGAATCTTTGGAAGTAATCCATCAAGACCAAGATTTACAGTCTTACTGCTGATGATATTCCTTAAGTGTTGAGATATTTTTCTCAGAAAACATTGAGTATCCATAAGATCCATATATTTGTGATAAAAAAGGTGGTCTCAGTCAGTTTCCCCATGCAGAATTATTTTGGTAGGAAAGTGCTAAAATATTCTTGTTGACCTTTGTTAACTAAAGAACATCTCTTTTGAATTCAACATGACCTTTCTTTTCAAAATGGAGTTAGGTTATATCAAAGAAGATTATCAATTTTAAAAGGTCAAAACAGGATCAAATCTTTTGAAGTAATCAAAATATTTCTGTTGACCTGACCTTTATTGATTTATTCATCCACTCGTTTTTTGCATGAAAATTGTATGTAAAAATGTTTATATCTGAGACATTACTAGTGTTGCAAGGAGGGAGAAAAAAATAAAAATCTTCAAAATTTTTATGAAAGACAAATGTTTTCATGTACTTCTGTATATTGAGATGCACCTTACCTTTGTCTGTCAACAAGAAACTGGGAGTTGATTGAAGAGAAAGTAGCTTTTGTGATGGGGAAGTTAAATTACCTAATTTTAGAAGGACTTACGGAGAAGAAGTAGGTGTTTCTGCTTCAATTATCATGATGAAATTGTGGAATACACTTATTGAGCTAGTCTTAGCATTTAGAAATTAAAGATTTTGCTCAAAATTTTTGAAAACAAAGGAAAGACCTCCCCTTACTACAGCAGTTCCTCAATTATGTCTTAGTGCAGTCATAAAAATAGCAGCAAAATCTTCCCATAGGCTGATGGACCATCATCTAACCATTTTGAAGAATATAGAAAACAAGTGAGGAAATTAAAATGGTCCTCAATGTTGAAAAATAATCTTTTTTTTATTTGCCATGGCCCAGAAACTATTCATCAGTGCCTGCATAGGGTGGCAGTGGTCTCTGCTGATATTTGCCCCTGAAAATGCCATACAACCCTGCTTTATGCTTCTCTCTTCTCCCACACATGATATATATGTTTTTAAATCCTCTTAGGGAATTGATTTTTCACTTTCTAAATTAAGTCAGTGTCCATTTGTTGTTGTTGTCACTGCAATGCAAATAAGCATAGTGATAAATATTTCCAGAATCCACAAATCCAGGGAATTGTGGAACTAAACAGAAAATATAAAACAATTGTAGAGGTGAGATTGTTGTCTTTTGTTGTCCTCCTTGACCCAAGTAGCTGGGCACAATTGAGGACTTGATTTTTCTTATAGGAAGAAGCAACTGATGATAGATTCTGTTAGTTGTTGGATGCAAGTCTGGCTTATTTACAGGAAAAGTGTTAAATCCAGTTTCTCTGAGTGCCACAAAACGGGCGGTAAGTCGTATCCTTGCTTACAACTCAAAGCCTACCCACTAGGAAATTAATTACAAAACCAGCCTCTACATTGGTTCCTGCTGGGGCGTCCCAAACACTTTGTCCCTGGCTGTCCTCTGTGGTTTCACTCTACTGTTCTCCTTTCTGCCTTTGCCGTCCTTCCCAAGAATGCTGTCTGTTTCCATTACCATAAGCAAGGAGGCATTGAATTGCTCCAGCCACCAAAAGGAGTGCCTGGCATGGCCTTCAGCATGGCAGGAAATCCAGCTAGGAAAGGAAAAAAAACTAGAAGGAACTGCGAGTCTGGGTTGTAAGCCACAGTTCTGGGCAGCTTCACAGGAAAGGAGGGGAAAATACTCATCTTGTGAAGCTGATACCAAGAACTGCACATTTCTGGAAGAATCTGTGCAGTGCAAGAGGGTCTGGGTAGTAACAAAGGTCTTCATCCCTCTGACCTACTTTTCTTATGCATCTTGGCCCCTTGCCCTCCCTTCAATGAAAACCACATGTTCTACCACCAAGAGTGCTTTATTAAATCTTTGTAACACTTGTCCCTCTGCCTCCATGCACATACACAGAAACATTTCATCATCCAGTCACTAGATATGCAACTGGGGCAACATTCTCTGAGGAAATCATATGATATAAAATTTCTACTGAAGCGATAGCTGAGTGCAGAGTGGGAAAACTCAGTCACAGTTGTTTGAAACTCTCCATGATTCAAGAGAATTTTGCCTTTTCCCTTTCATTTGCTAGTCTGCAATTGTTTGCAGGGATCACAGCAGTTTCTTGACTCAGTCTAAACTACTATTTTGAATTTTATGTTAATGTAAATAAATGAAACTGCTTGGATTAGGAGATGATATTAATAAAAATAGCAAGAAATCTCTGGGAACCTTTTGGCTCTCAGAAAACAGTTTCATTTAAACAAAAATGAACCACCACAACAGGAAAATAAAACTCATTAAGTAAAGTGATGTTATAAATAATGCTGATGGGAGATTTTCTCTACAAATAAATGTATGGACAAATTCATGATATGAGAGTTTATAAATAGCTCTTCTGGCATTTTACCATCTTTAAATCACACTAATTTACAGTGTGTATGCTGACTGATTTATGGAATTATTTGTACAAGAGGCAGATGGGGACCTAAAAAATAGGTTTCTTTAAAATATATTGCAGGGTGACATCACTGTGTCTGTATTATCAAACCTTATTATTTTGGGATTATTGGAGTTATAGTGGTTATCTCTAATATATCTGGGGGAGGAGGGGAGGTTTCCTGTCTTTCTTTGCTCCCATTCACTTGGAAATTTAGGCCTGGATTCTGTATATGTGACAAGCTGAGGGATGTAAAATAGCAACATCAATATCCTTAAAGCCCCCAAATGTATCAGTACTTTTGTCCTTGCTTACATGGTACATCTTTATTCTTTAGAAAACCAAATTGAGAAAAGTGACTGAATAAAAAAAAAGGGGATATTCATGTTGACATTCCAGCAAGTGTCATTTCATTGTGTCATGATTGCTAGCTAACCATTACTGAATTACTGTCTCATACTAAAATACCACTTGGAATGAAGACTTTCTAGGAGTTACAATATAAATAGGATTTATTTTGAATTGTGGGAAGAGTTTAATTATTGAAGTATTTGTGAAGCCAGACAATGCCTAAAGTCCAGTCCATTGACTTAGGTGGGGTGGTGAACTGGATTTCAGTATAACAAGAAAATGAATGAAGCAGAAAATATCCTTTAATCCCCTTGGACAACCTAAAGATACCCTTTAGTTCATGTCACAGAGGCAAGAGGTATGTATTCAGATCCATGTAAGAAAGCTTGTGTCCTGAAACACTTCACACCTCATCTTTCAATCACTAGAATGTTACAGAAATGTCCAAACCTCTCAATTAACATTGAAGGGAAATTAAATTGGTTGCTGGACTGCAAGAATTCAGTAATAGTTTTGTGCTTTGCTGAGCTACTCTGTGACATAAAATGTGATCCGTAATGTACCCAAACCCAAGCTAAGGTATCATCAAAGACAAACAAGGTTGCCTATTATTTTAGGTTGCCTACCAAATTTTTAATTGGAAGACATTCCAAATGAGCTACCATAGCTTAGTATTGCCATTCCTATTTTGCATTAATGGAAAGTATGACTGCACAAAGTAAAAAATGCATGAAACAAAAGGGATCCATTTCCTGGAAAATCTCTTTTTCTTATCACATCTGTTTTGCTCTAAAAATGCCTACAAATTATTAAGTAATCAAAAAGTTGACAGTGTCTGATCCTTCTCTTTTCATCAGTAATTAAGAGCCTGACTCTCAATTTCACACTGCGTGCTCAAACTGCTTGAATCCTTTTGTGAAACACCTTTACAGAATTCAGAGTATAAACCAGCTATAATTATCCTTGAGAGAAAAAAAAAAAAGTGAATTTAAGAAGTAAGAATGATCTTCTAATTTAGCGAAGTCTGAGTTTTAAGACAAGGAATCACATGTGAGCTCCGTATGACTGCTAAATATGCCAAGTTAAAGATGCCAGAGATATCTAATTCACACTGCAAACTAGCTGTAGCATACAGTCATTATGCCAGTTCAATTGAAGCTATTTAAAGGGAAGATAAAACAGAGTGGGATGTTATATGAAGGCCATTTTAACAGTGTGACAGAAAGAGTATGATCTTGCATTTTCCTACGCTATGGGAAACGCAGTTTCTTTTAAACGTAGTAAACAGAAGCTGCAACTATTTAACTTGTGTTCCATACCTGTCTTTGGAAAAGACTGAGGCCCAACGTTCTGACTTGCTCACGGGTGAAAGTGCGGCTTCAGAAATGGCTCAGAGTCACTCTGGGGATCTGCTGCAGTGTCCTGAGCGAGCTTGCTGAGTTTGACCCTCCGTGAGCTCTGTCACACAGCAGCACCACAGCTCTGCAAATAGAATCCTCTGCTCTACTGGCCAAGGGACCTGACGAGGAGACCATGTAGAAAAAGTACCTTAGGAAGGTCAAGGACTTTTGGATATTGTGTTCTAGCCCAGTCTGTTCTTCACAGACCTTTGCTGGATAAAATGCCCCAGGGAACATGGACCCTTTCTCCTTTTAAGACCTTTGTGGAGCTACAGAAAAGGAATAGCAATAAAGACAAAAAATAAGTCAAAGGTACATTAGTCATCATAAAAATATCTGCCTTTTCCAGAGGGATTTTAGCTAGTATAACAAACACTAAGAAATTGTACTTATGTGTTTAAAAAAAAAAAATCAGATTTCCCTGATGGCTCCTGGTAGTTTTAAGCTTTACTTCTCACTCTGGCAGTTCCCACCTAGGCCATCACTCACCTATTATGGCAAGGACCCGCCAGCCCTCCCAGAAGACTGAAGAGCAAAGAAAATGAAAAAGCTACAGAATTGACTAATAATAGGTTAAACACACACACAGAGGATATAAACATTCTGTGGGTAATCTGTTTACTGGTTTGGGTTGCTTTCTAGACCTAGAAGATTTAATGTAAAACAAGCATTTTACTGGTGATGATACACAACTCCTGTATGAAGTGAACAGATTAAACTATTTATGTTCAACTGCTGAAAGCGCTCCAGAAATTGATGTCAATGTCAGAAACCTTATTAGGTTTCAGAAGAGGTAGGAAAGCTTCAGCCTAATCACAAGATAGGAGGTCTTCAGGCTTTTGAGAATGACATCTGAAGGGCATTGAGATTGTTTTCTATAAAAGGAAAGGGCAAATTTCCAGTACATATATAATCACTGATAGCATTTATGTTGTCATCCTCTCTAAAGCAATAATAAAGTGCACAAATGGTGGATGATTAGAGAGGTCAGTCAAGTGCCCCATTCAGCTGTAATTGTAGAGTTTTTAAAAATTCTTTTGACATCAGAAAATATCATATGTTTTTTTAACCCAGCTTTTTGCTATGATTAGTTAATTCATGCAAAATCAGTGAAGAAACAGAATGGCAAATTAAAAGCAGTAGAACAGGAGTGTCATTTTGCAGTAGCGATAAGTAATCAGCAAAATACGTTCACTTTAAAATCACTGCTACCTGCCAACATTTAACCCCACATGCACAGAATCTCAGCAATTTTTTGTTTAAAATACTACCACCTTGCAGATCTCTAAAGTCTTTTGAAAAAAGTGCTGCCCCATGTACCCTTTTACTAATGCTGCAATCAGTATTCTCTCTTTTCCTGCTCTACCTAGAGCACTTCACAAGATTTTCCTATCTCACAAAGAAAATCTGAACACACTGTTTTTCTTAATTAACATCAATTTTGAACTATCATGCCTCATAAAATCTGACAATCTTTCTACTAAGGAAACAATGCTTACTCTCTAATAGTATTTGAAAAGAAGTTATGTTTTTCACTTCATCATTTTTGTGCCTGGGTCTTAAAAGAGAGGTTTTGAGTGATGAATGGACGTATGCTTTCCAGTTTTGAAGCAAGTTTTCATTAGAGAATAGCCATATAGGGCAAATAAAAACATAATCTGCCACAAACTAAATAGGAGTTCTTATCTCAGTAATATTGTTCAAAACAGGGAATTATTCCAATTACTTATAGTTACTCAAAAGTGGAGGAATCCTTCCGTCCAGGTGTGATTGGAGTTTTCAATCCAGGAACAAGGAAAAAATCCACATGACACTGTCCGTCACACCAGGTGAAAGTCTACATTACTTATACACTTTCTTGCTTCAGAAAAGTGGGAAACTGAAATAGAAGAAATACCTGGCAGGAAGGATATGGAACTGGGGGAACAGAGAGACAGTCCTGTGCTGACTTACCAGTGTGAAGGAAAAAAAAAAGGGAAAGCACTCTAATGACCAAAACCTTAAATTTTGTGTCACTTCTGTAATCCCACACCATGAGAGATGGAACTTTTGGCAGGCTTGGATGTAATTTAGAATTTTAGAAAAATGTCTCTGTAGTACAGTCCTGTTGACACATCAGTTACACATTCAGAGCTCTGTGTGAATGATTTCGTCCTGTGAATTTTATTACATAATAGAAAAAAATTATGTTAAACGTATTAGGTTGTAACTTTGACATGAAAGGGTGCCTTCAGTGCACCTAAATTTAAGCACTGGGCTTTTGTCATTGATCAGAGAGAATGAGGTAGTTCAACTGATCCCCAGACAAACATTTGTAGCATCTTAAGTGTTGTGATGACACTTAATGTTTGCAGTCATTTCAGTCCTTCAGCTAATGGTTGTTTGCCTGCCATCAACAACCATTAGGATGGAGTCATAAGCTCTTTGGGAGAGTTAATATTGCTGCCTTGGTTTTTATCTTATTTTATTTTAGGATATCTTTTTTTCCAAGAGCTTTATTTTTCTGTTTAGGGTTTCTACAGAAGTTCAGGGTAAGAAAAGGTTTCAGATATTAATTTCTTGCCTACTGAAGGCTTTGCAAAGAAAATTGTGAATAGTTTCATTGTGCAGTGCATCATAGCACAAGGTTGTTTGGGTTTTCTCATTTTTTTACAGTGTATGAGGTCGGGGGAAATGCCTCACTTACAAAAACACCAGTGGAAGAAAGTGAAATGGGGATTATTGCTGTGACCACTGAAATACATAGCAGAAATCATACATCATCAGAGGCAGCAAGAATAAGTTTTATGAAATTACTCAGATCTCTCCAAAGTCCTTCCATGTACAATTCTACGTTTCAGTTGGTGAAAACATGATTTTTTTCCTTATATAATAATCATTATACTTCTGCATGAGACATTTTACATGTGTTATTCATCAAAAAGGAAAATTGAAAAGCCCACTGGAACAACCAGGTACAGAAAGCTACATCTGGGCTGATATTAGTTTGGCTGAAGTGCAGATCCATTCTTTCAAAGTAGAAAGGAAAAATAGCTTTCAGTATTCCAGCATTTTCTGAAAACACAGCAGACTGTAGGTACATGCATCTCAGAATAGCCAACAGGAGTGTTCTGCAGTGTGTAACTAAAACAAGTTCTCCTAGAATCACATGCAAGAAGATCCTTGTGTTCTTATACAATGCACACCATTAACAAGCAGTTTAGCAGTTTGACCAGACCCTAATATCTATTCTAATTGTACACAGCATCATAGCTAGTAACCCTTTGCTCTTTGTGTCAACTGTTCTTTCCCTTGTTCATTAAAAAAAACAAGTGAGTAGAGCAAGGGGTGGTTCCTGCAAGTCTCTGTTCTCTGAGTCTCTGTTATTGTTCCTCCTTCATACATACAGTTCTGATAGTCTCCAAGTCCTCTTGATTCTGCAATATTATACAATCTACTTTACTAATAAATGGAAAGCTGCAAAGCTGCCAGCAATATTTCATTTTGCATGGGCAATCGCTGGCTCTAAAAGACTTTTTTTTTTATTTTATTTTTTTGTTTTTGATGATTTATAATCTCTCCTAAGATACTTCTATAGTTTCCATAGTAAATGGCCTTTGATTTAGCTCATGGTTATCACTGAAAAACCACCTGAAACACAGCAATGTTTCATACATTGTTTATCAGCCATTTACCAGTGACACAGGAGCCACAGGTGAAAGAGGAATTTAAATACATTATTTTTCATGCCTATGCTTTCAAGCTGTTTGCCTTGTAGAAAAAGTAGGTATCCTAAAGCTGATAAATACGACTGACACTGTCAAATACAGAGTGACTTCAGACATTTTCCTTCAGGTTTGCAGTATATGTGACCTCACCAGGTAGTAGCTATCAAGCAGCTGTTTCCTCAGATCCTTGCTTTTCACTGGATTTCTCTACAGGTTCATGGGTCTGCTCTCATCACACGTTACCCTTAAGTTGTCCACTCTGTATCCTACACATCGATCTACTGAAAATGGAGCTGAGTACCACTGAGGTGTGGATGCAAAGGAAATCTGAGTCCAAATATTTCACCTTTTCTTTTTGCAGCCGGACCCTGCAGGCAGAGACATCTCCATCCGACCAATCCTGGAGCACTGTGAGAACACCCACATGACCATTTGGCTTGGCATTGTCTACGCTTATAAAGGGCTGCTGATGGTAAGCACAGCTTCTTCTGCACAGCACTGACTTCAAGCTGCTATTTACTGATAGGCATGAACTGACTTATATTTGCTTTCCTGATGCAAAAACTGCCTCGAGTACAACTTCTATAATCAGATCTGTTTGAAAGTTCATTAGGAAATAATATGTGGATATATGCATACGTAAAATAAATAAGATTAGTAGCACTTAAGCTGAATATTATAGATATACCACAAAACAAGAAGTTCAGCAGTGAAAATATAGGTCTAAAAATGAGACAACTTCGTAAACAAAGAAGTCAAATCATCCAAATTCCTGTAGGTTCTCCAAAAGGCAGAACTAGGTTGTTCCAAGATATTTGCCTCTTAGTTGCAAATGTCCTTGAGGAATAGTCACGAGATGCAAGATTAATTTGGGGCCTGAATTAAATTAACCCTTTTGCCACTGATGCCCATCTCCTTAAAAAGATTTAGCTACAGACCTCAGGAACCAGGGACCCTGAGGCTTGATAGTTTAAAAAAACAAACAAACAAACAACAAACAATTAAAAAAAAAATCAAAAAACAATCAAAAAAACCACAACCTTATAGGTGACTATTTGTGATTAAAAGCTCCTGAGCCTGAAGGTTTTGAAAACATGTGATTTTGACAGCACTGACCAGCAGAACACCTATCTCTAGTTGAGCCCCATCTGGATCCTGATAAGCCTGATAGACATTAGTCTACACTGCCTGAAGGGGTCAATCTGTTCTGTGCATTTGTAGCGTGCTGGTTCATCAGGACACCAGGGAAAGATGGGGTCAGCTGCTTCCACTTGGCATGGTTGGTGCTGCTGCCCAGAGGGGGCTGCTGGTGCCTGGAGTCCTCCTCTTCCCTCTCCCCTATGAATGACTGCTCTGAGTCCCGCTGCGTTTCATGCTGCTTTTTTTCAGGCTGAAAAGTCTTCAAATATCCAATACGAGGTTCAAAAGGGAGGGATGAGAAGTTTTGTTTCTTTAATTCTAAGCAGTTGCTTTGTGGTCAGACTTCTCTGCTGGGGTGAGCCTTCAAGCAAGAAGGCGCTAGTATCAAGTGTCTCCAGGACCCAGATGAGAGCTCTGATCCTTGAGCTACCAGCCAAAAGGCAGCCTTCTCAGCTTTCTGTTTAATAAAGAAGAAAGAGGCAACTTTAGGTGTAAATGCTTCCTTTTCAGAGAATGTCCAAGCAGGCTGTGAAATCAAGAGCTAGGACATACTTGCTGCCTCCAAAGGGATCAGGAATTAGGAGAGATTCCACACCTCAGCATGTCTTACTGGTCAGCTCTGCATGGCTCTGTATGCACATTAACCTTGGTATGTAGCACAGCATCGAGGGATTTGTGTCCTGAAGGGTGCCACAAGTTGGGAGCTGTGACATTGACCAGCACTGGGGCCACAGTAAGATTCAAACAAATTGTAGGGTTTCTTGGTTTTTTAGAAAACTTCATCAATGTTTTCAGTTACAATATTTTAAATATACATTCTCAGGCAACTTTCTTCAAAGTTTCAAGTTTGAGTGGTACTAGACAGGAGTCAAACTGCTTTGGTTCTTGCTAGTCCTTTTCCCTAGATTGGTTTGTCAGCATGTATGTTGGACTGTTTTTTACAAGATATGTCACTCTTTTTAAGTCTGCAAGTGTCATTTGCAAACTTATTTTGCAAATGCCATTACATTATTAGACAATAATATGTGCATATATGAGGATATGTGCATACGTAAAATACCCAATTCACTATTGAATTTCTTGGTTTGTAGTATATTTATAATATCCAGCTTAAGTGCTACTAATGTCTCATTTATGTATGCCATTACTCACTAATTTCAGACACACAGTGTTTCATAACCACCAGTGAAACACACTCTTTTTATTACTCCAGTGCCCTCTTAACACACAAATTGCTACATATTAAAAAGGAAGATACTCATCTGAATCATCTAAATAATTGCTATGATGAGTGAATGAGTGATATGAGGACAACACAATTGATGCATTTTATCTCATCACCAACGATGTTTCTGTACACCACACATACTTTGCCTTCAGAACGAAAAATAGAACCTCTCATGTTACCATATCATTTTATAAAGGTTTAGCTAATACAAAATTCTGTGATTTGTAATAATAGAACACATATCTTATTTAACACTTATCTTATATCCTAAAGAGCTAGTATTGCTAATTACAATAATGCAATACAGTAATGCAATATTTAAGGTTAAATGGCTTTACTCAGGCCAAAATTATTTACAGTGACCTCTTGTCTCAAAATGGGGATACAAAAAATGGGGTTAACCTAAAAAAGTTCTTTTCTTTTTTGTCTTGAAGTAAAAGCAATACTGTCCATTCTGATGCCTTGAATGCACTGATGCAGTGAATAAATCACTCAGAGCAGGGCAGAGCATAGAAGGGGAGGAAAGGGCATGGAAGGCAAGGAATGGCAAAATAAGGGAAGGCGTTACTTGACGGGATACACTGGTTCCCTCTACATTAAAGTAAGCAAACTTTAAAAGTCTGATTTACAATTCTTCAATTGCCTCTGAAGGCGTGTGAGGAAATGCTTACTTTACTGCATGAAGGCTTCTCAGTTGTTGGATTCAGATTCCTCAGGACTGGTGACAAGAGAACAGGAAAATGACCATCCTAAATTTTGCCCCTACCATTTTATTAATCTTCTTAATGACCAGTGTATTACTGTTCTCCAGTTCCTCCATACACAGAGGATTCAGTGTTAGCTCACATCTCAAGTTCAGCTCCTAAAAGGCTGCATACAAGTTCAAGGTCTGTCTATGTGTACATGTTGACTATCACAGAATTACAGAATCAATTAGGCTGAAAAAACTTCTGAGATTGAGTCTGACCGGTGCCTGAACACCACTACATCAACTAGATCAGTTGCATGTCAACTAGTCAGTTGCAGTATTTTGACTTTTGATGAGGCACACATGGTTGGAAAGCACTCTTATTTCATATATTCCAAAGGATGACAGAAACCACACCATCTTAAACTTGCTGGTGGCGCATTATTAGAGAGTGCACTAACATCTTTATGAGGGGTATAAAGTATTTGCCTCATCTCAGCCAGAACAATACCAGACTGGACTCCTAGAATGCTTTGTTTTTAAGTCACACACACATTAGTCTTGTCTACTGTTTAATTCCTCTATTCCTGATAATGCTTTAAGTTAACATTAGACTCAAGCTGTACCTATGTTGGAAGTTTCATTGTGTCCCTGTCATGTTATTACAGGTACATGTTATTCATCTACTGAGAAACAGGCTTTTGAGGCAAAACTGTATTTTGAGCTTGACTGTTGCTCTCTGTATCAAATCCTACTTTTGCCCTGTGTTAATTCAGGGGGTTTTAAGCCCAAACTAATAATAGCAACCACTTCTCATACACCGTTTTTAATGTGTCGTCCTTAGCTAACCTTGCCAAGAATGAAAATATCAGTATTTCATGACTGAGATAGGAAAAAAAAATATGCATATGCATCATGGGACTTGATAAATGTCACTAAGAATAAGAAATTTATTTTCTTCTAACGAGTCATATTCCAACATTTCACTATAGTTGATATACTGCCCAACACAACCCTATAATTGATTTAGAAGCCAAAGAAGATATTAATTCAACTAAAATATATCCTTGGGATAATGTTCAATCTTAATTTCAAGTCTGAAAGAATCCTCTGCTTCCTAAGCCTCTCTAATTGCTAAGCTGAATTTGTCTTACTTCCAAGCCTTGAACTTTGGTGGGTCTTGCATATATGTTATCCCTCTTACTCTAAAATGACCTGATGTCTTTAATTCTCAGCAAATTGCCTTGCATTTGGCAAAATTTCTGTGATTTCTCTAAAAGTCCTTCTGTGAGTTGTCTACCATTCTTCCACTCTGCTTCCTCTGCATCATTTTCTGCCATGTTGTTATAGTCTCCTCCAAGTCAGTGTACATATCTGGGACAGCTTAAGTTAGAATTTTTTTTAAAACTCTTCTTTCTTTTCAGTAGCTTCTGGTTAATAGTTATATGTTGAGATCTATCACATAGATTTCAATCAGTTTAAATTTGTTGTATTGATTTTATGGCATTCTGTATTTAAATAATGATACCATGTAGTATTAAGACAAACACTACTGAGAAACCCATGTAACCTGCATGAATTTAATTATCTTTACTCAGTCTTGCAAACTCATTGAAAAAAAATAATAGCATGTTGAATTATATAGCTATCCCTTTTTTTTTTTTCCCCACTTATTGGCTGAGTTCACATGTCAGCCATTTCATTAATTTGCTTAGGATAGAAATTACGGTAATAGCTCTGTAATCACTAGGGGTGTTCCACTTTCTCTTTTCCCATATGGCCTCTTTGTTTCTTAAGTGGAGCTTTGCCAGAATTCCAATAAATATCAACAATTAATCCCAGCAGTCCAGACAACTTCTAAATCAATTCTTAAAACTCCCGCGTGTAAGTTATGGGATTTCTGTGATTACAACAGCTTGTCTTCACAGAGTTTTCAAGAGCTCTCTTACCACTGGAATAAGCTGCACTTCACTGTTTTGGCAAGATGTGAGTGGACCGTTCCATCTCTATGTAAATATAGGACAAAACCCCTTGTTAAGCATATCTTATCATGCATCATTGCTATTGAATTTGTCATCTTCCAAGAAATGAATCATTATTACAATTCATTTTTCTCAACTTACAATTTTATAAATCTTTATGAATTCTATTAATGCTACTAGCTTTTCATTTACTACTATACTTACCTTTCCACTATCTCTATTTTTTTTTTTTTTTTGTCACTGAGGAAAGGGAAGCAGTGGAGCAGCTCAGCCAGAGAGTCTGATCAGCCTTTGTCCTTAAAAGGTTCCAGAACCAGACTGGATAAAAGTATGAACAGCCTGGACTGAACTCACATCTGAGCCTGCTTTTTTGAGCAGGAGGTTGCACTAGATGATTTCCTCAAGCCCCTCCCAATTATCTTATGAGATTATATCAACCATATTATTAATTAATTCCTTTATCAAATTATAAATTTGATGTGTAGAAAAATTGAATAGTTTTCAGATTATGTTAAAATTCCCAATTATTTTCTGATAATACCTTTGGTTTTTAACACGTATATTTGCATTCTTTCTTAATTCCCTTCATGATCAAAAAGAGCACTCAGAAGAAGGAACTGCCTCCTTATCAATTAACTTGCATGATTCCAACTCATATATATGGTGGGTTTAGCATCAACCCATCTGTCCCATCTTACAGTGATTAAAGAGGAAGATAGTTAAGCTTTGTGGTGGGGGAAAGTAGTTTATAATGGTACCAGATGTTTATTATATCTTTAATAAAACATGGACTGTATTTTACCATCCAAAACCACATTTCCATATGGTTTTGTTGGATAAATTTTTCCCTAATATGACCATAAGGAAACTTCAAATATATGTTTGAAATGTTGCAGATAGTGCAGTTTTCCCTTACATATCTCTTGGCATCAGTTTTTGTATAGCAGAAATAGATTTAAACTGTAGCACACACTGGTTTTTAGCAGAGGTGCTTCACCTCTTTACAGAGGTGTGATTGTGGTGATCTTATGCCAGCGACAACATAAAGCTATTCCAAAGGGATATTTGCTAATGACAATTTGTGTATTGGTTTCAACTTAGTTACTATAATGTGTTTCATGACTTAGCAGAATTTTCATGGAAAAAGTAAAATGCAGTCTGAATGGAAAGAGGGGAAAATATTTTATTGATCTGTTGATTTGGGAGGCTGGAGTATAAAGTGAAATCTGGATGCCTGTAAGTGTTCCTAGGTTTGTGCAGCTGCTTTTCTGTCTTGTACTGGGAATAAAGGGTTTTGCCAAGACCTTTAAGAAGAAATTCCTTCAGCTGAGTAGCTGAATATGTGCATCTTGCAATTAAAAACAATATTTAGCTTGTGTCCTAATGCCCAACAGAAATATTAAGCTTCCCCTTAGTAATGTCTATCCAGAGCAGCTCTGTGAAAATTAACTAAGTACACAGCTGACTCATAGCAAATCAGGGGAGTGAGCAACGGTTTAACATCAGATTGTACTGACTGTGAAGGTAAGAGATCTACAAGGGAATAGTTTGTCTTTCAGTTTTCTAACCTTACTTATTGTACTGGTAATTAAAAAAAAAGGTCACTTTTCTATGCATCTTCCTGGAAGCTGCTCAGTATTTTGTACTGCACAATTCTCCAGTGAAAACATGAAAACCAAAAATCCTTTTTTTTTTTTTTAATTTAAAAATATCTGCAGCCATTTCACTGGGATAAAAATGTGCCTGTGTCTGAGATGATCTGGGGTTAATGAATGAACCTGAGTAGAGAAACGCACAAATCCAGCTTCACTGTTACTTCAGGCTGAAAGGTCTTTACAGGCCAGAGTCCAGAACTGCCTTGGTTTAATGGGGCCAGGAGGGGAAATCTCACAGTAATCTAGGTAGACAAAAACAAAACAAAAATCTCCAAATGTAAAATCTTTGAAGAAATGGCTTGTTTGTATTCTTTCATGTGGCACACAGGAGGGCTGTGATCCACAAGTGAGCAGGGTCAGTGCTACTACAATACAGGAATTAGCTGCAAAGCGGCAGCCTGGTCCAATATTTATTCTTTCCAAAACCATATTCCCCAGTTATTGGCAAGTATGACTTCTGAGAAGATTGGGGATTTTTCCTCTGGTATTTCTCTGCTCTTGTCAGATACTTCCAGTGTAATTTTCTTTATCTTTCTTTCCTAATACTGTTGATAACCTAAGCTGACATGACTTTGAAATGAAACACATAAAAATAGTTTAAGGGCAGTACAGGGCAATGGAGGTGAATAAATAATTTCCTTCCTGTCATGTGACAGTTTGTGCAATCCAGTAGCAAATTAGGCACTTGTTGTGGATCTGTTGTGGATATAAGCAATTGTTACGGTGTTTAGCAGTAATTCTCATGAACAAGATTTAAAATTAACTACCTGGTAGAGTTTTAAAAAACAGTGTTAAATGTTTTCCAATACTTCAGCTACAAATGTTTTTATTATATTCCCATCTATCAAAATGTTCTCAGAACAAGATTTTTTAAAATTAAAGTTTGCCTGCTAAACTCTGTAAACACAAGTATTATATTCTCCATACACCTGTTGTGCCTCTAACATTTTAATACAGATTTCTCTTAGTGACCACTATTCTACCTTTAATCACAGTGATACAATCCTGTTGTCTTCAGATACTGTTTTCCTCAAATTCATACAGTGGTTTTCTCACAGCCTTTTTAGGTGCACTGACAACACAGCCTAAACCTACCATACCAGCAGCTGCAGAGGTAATACTCTAAATCAGTGTCGAGTGGAAGCTGCCCACCCTCAAACAAAAGATGAAGCAAACCAATCCTGCCATTACAGCTGCCCATATCTTCTGAGAAAATCCAAACCAATATTTTATGTCACTTTCTACATCAAGAAGATGTGTGTATTTATCAGACCACCAAAATTGAAGAAGGCTTTAAGTTCATGAATAACAGTGTAGGAAGCCTTCATAGCTGCATTCTCAATGTCATTGGTTGGGATCCAAAAAGGACTAAAATTAGGCCGTTAGACTTGACAGTAGGCTGATGTGTCCTTAAGTTTTAGACAACAGCTTTCTATAGGAGGATGTGTAGCCCTGAGTTACTCAAACTCCTTCGGAGATGCGTGGGGTCCATCAGAAGCCTCAGGGTGGGAATTGTAACTGCCAGCAAGGAGCTGCCTAAGCGAGCTGGTGTAAAACAGTGGGGACAGGTGTGTCCTACACCCCTCTGAATCCAGCACATTAGCACTGCTAAGAGCTGCCTGCCTCCATCCCAATGTGTATTCATGCACGCCTTCTCTAAAGACTGTTTAATCAAAATTCTCAGCAGAGATCAGAACTAACATCCCACACAAGTGCCCAATTAATTAAGACAGTCACTTTCTCATTACGTAAAATCCGACAGCTCTGAAAAAGTTCCAGAGCTCCTTCTGAAGCCGGGCTCTGCTCTGGGGTTAGGGAGCACATCCCAGGCAAAATTTGGAATTGCGCTATGTTCTCCAAGCGTGAAGCTACGCAATGGTTATCACCAGCATCATTGTCTTGTGTGAAGATGGCTGCTGCTGCTGTATTTTGTGTGGGGCCCAAGCCAGCAGACAGTCTGAGAAGCCTTTACCAGTTTGAACCCTCTAGGACCAATAGGAGGAAAGACAGCTGCATTGCAAATCCCGGCAGGCGGCCTAAAAATATCAAATAGTCCTTAAATTCCATAGCAGTCTCAAGAATTAGGTGCCCCCAAGCATAATTTGAAATGTAACTTTCTTACCTGGGGAAGGTGAATGTTTAAAGTTTAGGTACCAGGAGTAAAGAGGAGCTGAACTAGGTACTGTAAGTCTGGGTTTTTCACCACAGATCCCAAGTTTCATATTCAGAAGTTGTCAAGGAATCACAGAAATCTGGACCTTTCGCTAGCAATGTCTGCATCCCATTCCTCAGCCAAGCCATTTTACAGGATTTTACCAAGGGATTTACAGGATTTTTGCAGTCATAAAACTGAATCTTTCATGTGTGCATACTGTCTGAGTTTCAGGAAGGAGGAAAATAGGAAGGGCAGATGGAGGGAAAGCAAAGCATTGTGTTCCCTCAGGAAGGCTTTATCTCAGAGGAGAAACCTTACCAGCCCCATGGAGCCCTGCAGGCATCTGTACCAGGCAAACAAGGAGCACCTCTGCAATCACCACTGCCCCGGCATCAGGATGCAGAAAACTTTCAGCTTTTATCCATTTTTGAGTCTCAAAGATGAGCTGTGACTTCTAAAAAAGGAGATCTCTCTTCCTGAGGCAAACATTTTACCCAAACTGCTAATAAAAATTAAAAACAATGCTCTCAGATTTATAGTGCCTCATTCTGAGGAAGCCCACTCGCTGCAAGAGCCTCTCCCTTTCTTTAGTTATCATATAAATCAATATATATCTTCCTTTCATCTGAAAGATATCTTACCATTTTCCATGCTGTTCTCAATTATAAATGAGAATGGGCCAAACCTTAACCCCCACAACACTCTTCAAATGATCTTTTTTCCATTATAATTGGTATTTTAGATCATTTTATAACCGCCTCAGCTATAAATTCATCCCCATTATTTGTAATAAGTGCTGGCCTCATGTAAGCATGTTGGCTGTTTTCCCAGAATAATGCTTTTGGAAAGGAATCTGTTCATACTGGGGGAAGCGGAGGAGAGTGAGGGATGACCTACAACCCTAAAGATCTCATTAATAATTAACCATAGTGCAAGAAGATAGAAATGTTCTCCATAGTTAATCAGAGTCTCATCCCTTTAAAAATGTGATGTAGGAATACAGACAAAGATTCTTTCTACCCTTCAAAACAGCTCAGCCCAGCCCAGCCTGTTTGTCGGTTCAGGGCTGGCGAAATGTAAATTTGCAGCAGAACTGAGCTGTGCGGCACCAAGAGTGCAGGGAATGGAGAACAGGCAACCCCTGAGATGGTGGAGTGTCTGGGAGGAACAGGTTTGTGCCCTGGGAAAAGGTACCACCACTCTAGGTCCCGCCCATGCAGTGACAATTTGCTTCTGCAGAGCCTGTAAGGGAGCCCGTACACTCCTGCTGTGCCCGTGCACAGTGCCAGACCCAACAGCGGAGCAGTGCTGCCTGCGTCCTTCCTTGCTGGAGGGATTACCTCGTTCACCAGAGGGGCTCTGAAAATGTGTCGAAGGATGAGCTGTTGCTCTGGCACAGAGCTTGATAAGGGGCTCACCTCAGCTGCCCTGCCTGAATGGCTGAGACCCCTGGCTGACCCAGGTAGCTGTCTGCAGACCCCTTAAGAGCAACTCCTTGCCATGCTCTGCCTGCAGCAGCCACTACTGTTCTTCCTGCAATTCTTAGGCTGCTGGGAAGGTGAGGAGAAGAGGCAATGGGCCAGAGTGAGGTGTGGGCTCTAGTCCTACTAAAGGAGATTAAACTGAAGGGGCAGGTCTGCAATAACAAGGCAATGGAGTGCCCTGGACAGGACCATCTCCTGCAGCAGCCTGTAGAGGGATAAGGTGGGAATGTTGCTGAGGAAGACTTGGGTAAGGACTGCAAGGGCAACTGCTGCTGGGAAGGGCCACCTGTGTCAGTATATCTTGGTAGGGATTGCAGCAGTGATGGCAGCGTTGGAAAGTGGGTGAGCAAGTGATCCTACATCCCTTGCCTGGACTGGGAAGCCCCTGCAGCCTTGCCACACTCCGTGGGCCAAGAGTAGATGCCTCATCTGCCAAAGCCTCCCAGCCAGCTCTGCTCATGAACATGTGGCAGGGTGGCATATGTGCTGTAGGCAAGAGAAGGAAATAAGCCAGCAGACGAGCTCAGGGAGGACAGGGCTGGCAGCTCAGCAGCAAGTCCTGGTTGGAAGTGCCTGGGTGAGTAGGTAGGTGGCTGCAGCCTGCAAGTGCCTGTGGGAGTGCAAACTAGCTGAGTCACAACTGGTTGGCTTTGTTGCCGTTGTAATTTGAGATAAAAACTAAGCAAATAATCAAGGAAACTTGCATTACTAGTGTCCAGGTGTTACTACAACTTGCGTCGAAAGCCAGGTTTGTAGAGCAAACATCAGTCTGCCATTTCCCTACTCTTCTACTAGTTCGGGTTATTTGCCATAGGAAAAAAACCCCAGGAAAATAGAAGGTAAATTATACTAGACAACTGCAATTAATCCCCCAAATGGCATCACCATTGACCTCCAATTTCCTGGATTGCACATAAATTGAAGTTGTATAGAAGAGAATATTATCTCCATGACATGGCAGTGGACAAATGGGATCATCTGGGAGGAAGGCTACTAAGGTCAATGGGAGTGCGCCTTTGTTCTTTCTCCTTCTTGCCTGTCCCTGCATTGTGATCAGAAAAAAAAGCTAGAAAACATAGAAAGTGTGCCCTGGACCTTAGTGATAGTTCCTCTCTCTGTCCTTCTCTTCCATCCAATACCATCTGCTGTCTGTCGTGCTTCCCAAGACACCATACACTCCAACGGGGTTTTGCCTGGACTGTAGGCTGGGTTACCTATTTACAACGTATTGGGTTCTTTTAGGGTTTTACTCCATTGCCAGGACTTCTCTGAGGAATGCAAGAGGAAGAAAATAATTGTTTGCAGCAGTTCATGTTGCAGAAAAATCTAATTAAATTTCAAGGGATGGAGATGGCTTCCTTCCACTAAAGGCTTTCCCCTGCTGAATTGCAAAAGCATATTGCAAATAACAAAGAGGCTAAAACTTAAAAATACACCAAAGGAAAAAAGGAAACAAAAAATTGCCACAAGAATGTTTTATGCCAGAAATCATTAGACAACTGCAATTGAAAGGCCATTACCAACTCCCACTATAATAAAAGACATTATAATTGTAATCTGAACAACTCGGGTGACACTTTCTACATTGTATATTTATCTCTCATGGGACACATCTTGGCACTGCTGCTTATTAATGTAGGTGATAATCATGTAATGAATGGCTGGATTGATAAGAGTATATCGAGAACAGCTGCTAAAAATAGCTAAAGGAACAATGCACATTATATCTTGACTGGAATCCTTGAAAAGAAACAGGAAGGACTGTCTTTAAAAAGTATTTAGAATGTAAAATAGAGATAACCGTAGCATTTAGAGAAATTTGTTCCAATCAGGACTAATTTGAAGTTTCACATTTTTCTTGTTAGAGCAGGAAGACGTCCTAGTGAGCAAAACAAATGACATAGGTAATTAGATATTGAGGATAAGGTAGGTGTATATCTCTGAATAGTAATATCGCCTATATTTGTCAAGTTGGAAAACATACCTGTTTTAAATTAGTGCTTTTTCTGGATGACAGCCAATTCCTCTTATAATTACCATCTTTTCTCCCTCTTTTACCATTTCAGTTATTTGGGTGTTTCCTCGCCTGGGAGACACGAAATGTCAGCATTCCTGCTTTGAATGACAGCAAGTACATTGGAATGAGTGTGTACAACGTGGGGATAATGTGCATTATTGGTGCTGCTGTTTCGTTCCTTACTCGGGACCAACCCAATGTGCAGTTCTGCATCGTTGCTTTAGTCATAATATTCTGCAGCACCATTACTCTCTGCCTTGTGTTTGTACCTAAGGTAGGTGAATTTGTTTTGCATTTTTTTCCTGCCAATTTGTAATTACAATGTAATATGTAGGTGTTTATCACCTTTTCAAGTGCAGGGGATGTTTATGAATTCTTAACCAAGCCCACCTATAAACCCTTGTCTCCAGACCCTGAAGGAAAAACAAAGTTTCATGACATTTTGGAGAAAGTGGGAATACATGAGCTTCTAATGCCTATATTTTTACTGAAATTGTGACTGAGGAAACAAAAGTTCTTTTCTGTAGTTTCAATGGAATAGTCTCTATTTCCAGCTTTCAGGAAATTTTTGGAAGGGGTGGAGATGTAAGTGGAGATTCAGGGGGGACAGGTCCTGTTGTCTACTCTGCCACGTTTCTTCTCTTCCCTCTTCTTTTTGGTGACCAGTTGTAGGTACCAAAGGAGTGGCATAAAGCTGTCTCTGGGGAGTTTTAGGTTGGATATTAGGAAAAGGTTCTTCACCCAGAGGGTGATGGGGCACTGGAAAGGGATATTCAGGGAAGTGGTCACAGCACCAGCCTGACAGAAGTGAAGAAGCGTTTGGACAATGCTCTCAGGCACACGGTGTGACTCTTGGGGTGTCCTGTGCACAGCCAGGAGCTGGACTTCAATGATCCCAATGGATCCCTTCCCAGGATATTCTAAGATTCTTACATACCTTAAACAAGATAATCAAGATCTCTGTTTCTATACCTACAAAACAGTAAGATCTTTCTAGTTCAGTAGCACTATAAGAGATCCATTGTGTTGAAACCTCTAAGTATTCATTTATGGTGGTACAATCGGCTTTGTCAGTACCTCAGAGGAAAACTGTTTGTATGCTGCAAATGCTGACACTGAAGTTGTATTTATCAATGGGTTTATTAAAGGACTAAGTGAGGCACAGACTGGGAGGCATGTGCTTTCATTTCCTTTTGCTCTTTTGGGCTCTTAGGACAGGTTCAATGTGCCTTGTTGGAAGAATCGAGAAGATACTTACAGAGGGCTGGAACTTGATCAGTTCCCTTGCAGAGTTAAGCTTTAGGCCTGAATATGACAGATCTTGAATGAAGGGAACACTGGTTTTTACGTAAGCTTACTTAGCAAAGCCTCAAGTACTAGGGAATGCATTTGATTTTTTGAAATAAAATAATTCAATTGTATTCATTTTAAGTGGCTGCGTAAACATAGCTTATTACCCCAAATTAGATCCATAAGCAGTTGGATATCTGAAACATTTGCAAGACAAAATGTAGGTATTTTTGCATCTATAATCTGGTTTTAGATTTTTCAAGTGAGTATTTGTAAGAAGTTTGTGGCTCTTTATTGGACCATGGTCAATCGATGTATTGAGCAAATTGTAGTCAGTGGATTCTGGTGCTAAGTGGCATCCCCTCTACCTAGGGGCCAAGAACTATGTGTGCAAAAGAAATAAGCTAATAAACTTATCTCGAAGTGCAACCACTGAAAGAAATTAGACGCACAGACTAGCAAAAGAAGCTGATTTGTGATCTGCAAAAAAAAGCAAAGTAATTCGTTCTCCAGGACTGACTAAACAGGATGTTTTTGCAAGTTCTGCAATTCACTTCTCAAATATTAAAAAGCCATACAGACATGTATAGTCATATTTTTGTTCTGGATCTTAGGAAGGAATCACAACTTTGTTCTAAATTGAGGGAACATTCACAAACACGGCAATAGAGTGTGCTTTGAAACACTGCAAGATTTAAGTGGGTAAGCTATATGAAAATGCATATTAAAACTCTGATGCCAAAAATACCTCCACAGAATGTCAGAACTCTCTTCAAAGAGAATTATTAATGCTGTCCATGCTCTTTGCCCCTTTGCTTTCATGCTCCTTTGCCCATCCCTCTTTTCTCTCGTCACAGGCTCTGAAATGACTTTTCTGATTCCTTTTTTAACCCCTTCCTCTGATCTTCTTCTAAACCCCAATTACCCTACCCTCATTTTTCCTCTCATTTTTTTTTACTCAAAATACAAACATGAACCATAGCCTCCTAGCACAAAGTCTCTAACCTCTTTCTGTATTTTGTCAGGTTTCCAAATGCTTAGCTATTTAGCAATAAAATTCATCATTGGATAAGGTACAAAAAAAAAGATGTTAAAGCAGGGGCTAGAATGCAGCACTTCCAAAGCCCATATGAGTGCTTTCACAGCTGGAGAGCTCTTCTAGCACTCGTGTATATTGTCCTACATCTCCTCTCGCCGTGCTGTGCCACAGTCACAGCAGGACAGCTGGCAAGCACTCTCCCCTCAGCCTGCTCCAGCACAGGTTGCACAAGAGCTCGTCTGGACCCCAGAGAAGATTATATCCAACACTACCTAGACTGTACATCTAGGTAAGCTGTTAGTGTGGGACAGGCACCAAATCTCTCCCCTTAAGCAAGTATGTCATAAATTAGTACAGTCTCGGCAACATAGTAAGGTTGCTGGTGAATTCTAAAGCCTGTTGCTCATCAAGCACAGGGGATGATAATGAAGACCTGGAAGACTGCACTTTCTCATTTATTAAGCTGACCAGACAGATGCAAGCAGTAATGTGGTTCTGAGCCAGGTGAGTGCCACTACTTCTCTGCTATACCGAGTAAAGTGCACTCCTTTCAACTAATCTTCAGCAGTCTCCTGGGTCAACAGTGCTGAAATTCAATTTTACCCCACAGCCCTTTTATGAATCTGAATAGGCAACTACTCAACAATGTAGATGCACTAGGGAATGAAACATGACATTTTCCCCTTCCTTCTTGTCAGCTCTACTAATCTTATTTACTTACAACATGGCAATTACTATATTTCTCCAGTTAAATGACCACTTCGTCCACTGCCATTTTGTTCAGTACCAAGTGCCTCAGAAAAAAACATGAGGAAAATCCCATAGCAGAGTAAGAGAGATCAGGGAAAAAAATGTTCACTACCCTCTCCATTTAAAGGTACAAATGTTGATAGCATTATACTGCATCGTACTTACATTAACTGCAGACATTCTTGTTATCCAATCAAAAACTTTCCAAACATTCCAAAACTATTATAGATTCCTGCATTCAAGGATATCTTGTAGAAGTTATCTGCAGAATTCAAGCACCTATAATGTATATTTTTCCTGTTAGAAATTAACTGCTATATCTAATTATCTTTTTAAGATATCTATAATACTTTTCAGCATACTCTTCACTTCTTTAAAAGAAGAATCCTAATATACATTCTCTTTTCATTAAGTAATTGTCACAAGCTTATCCATGTTTATGGCGCTTCCGTGTCCTTCTGTTTTTTCTACTCCATCCATTTTGAGACAGAACACTGGGCTCACTTGTAGTCACCCAGCAAGTGCATACCATTTCTGGCTGCAATGGCATTAACACATTAATTCTGATCCAGTTTCCTGCAGAGCAGCAAGGCAAAATCAGTTCTAGGGATTAAAAAATTCCTTTCCTGTGTTGGTAGCATTTTATGCCTGTTTGCAATTTTCTCTGTGGATATTCAGTGTTGACCCTTCGTGAAAATTCAAACTGCACAAATGTAAGACAGTAAGTTATAAGTTCCACTGACTTTATGGTCAGAAAAAAAATTAAAAGCTCATCTAACCTCATTCTTTGCACAGCATGAGCCAACAATGTCACCCATGGACTTTTCAATCTAATCCACACCATGTAAATGAATTCATTACAGCATGTCTCTGTTGCAAAACACCCAATCTTTAGCTCTAAACTCCAGGTGAAGACGATTCAGTGGCAATACTTCTATCTTATATTCAGTTTGAACTTAGACCACACCAAATTGCAGAACTTTTATCTTGTAACACTTCTGTCTGCTGCTTTTAGAAGCTTTGTAATTACCATTCTTCACTTTTAACTTCATTTTCATGTAGTTTTTGGTCTGGGACTTAGACACAGCAGTCATTACAACCAGCCTAATTTGAAACAAAGAATTGTGAGAGTGAAGACACTTCCCTCTAGGAAGGCTCAGCTACAGCAAGGTGCCCAGGGCCTTATGCAGTTGGCTCTTAGTTTTCTCCAGATGAACACTTACCAACTCAGTATCTCTACCAGCATTTGACCACATTCACAATAGGAAAAGTTTTTTCTGATGTTTAAGTGAAAATTCTGTTTTTTCAGACTGTGGCTCCCTCCCTTTCACTGCCCATCACTGAGAAGAGTCTAGCTCCAGCCTCCTTACTCTCTTCCGTCATATATTGACTACACATGAATAATGTCATCCCCCCACAATGTCTCCCAGCTCAAGGCTAAATAATGTCTCTACTTGTAGCATAAGGGCTGCGATGTTCTTCATCATCTCTGCAGCCCTTCTCTGGGCTTTCTTTACTACAGCTATTTCTCTCTTGTTCTGGGGAGCCCAGACTTGGACACAACACCCCAGGGGTGCTCTTGCCCAGGCTGAGTAGAAGGGAAGGATCACTTCTGTTGGCCCAGGGTACTGTTGGCAGTCATAAACATGTATTTATAGTAGGTCAAGCTAACAACAAAACAAAACGGCTTCTTCAAGTGAGAGAAGTGAACTTTTGGGTGGTAAGCATTACGTGAAAAACCCGACAGAATCAGTTACAGTAAAATAATGATATTTTAGCAGTCTACAATTCTCTTTGCAAGACATGCCCTTTTTTAATATACAGTGACAGGAATAGAAGGAGAATTCTAAGAAAAGTTCTCTTATTGTGTAACACGGAGAAGTTAGAAATGTCTGTTTACAATGAAATTCCAGGTATGTATGTGTAGAGGAATAAATGTCATGTACCATGGGCTTATAGTTTTCTTATATTTGACCATAACACCTGGTGTTATACATTTACTTGATTTTAAACATGAGAGTAACTTCATCCCTGTTAGAATTGATCCTAGGCTCATTAAGCATGTGCATTTTCCTATGTAGATGTTTACTTAAGAACTGAAGTGAGGTGGCTGAATCTTAACAGGTTAATTTGGGAAAAAAAACATTTACATCTTCTCTGACTGTGTCATAAATATATACATCTTAGGAATGGATAGAGTACTGCCTGTACATCTCCATTTAAGTTTCTTGACTAGTGAATCTTTCTATTGTACCATAAAGTTACATTTCTTGGAGAGATCTGAATTCTTGCTGGGGTGCTGGGGGATATCGAGAAGTTAGTTGTTAGTTGGTCAAAATCCAGGTAAGGGTGTCAGGGCTGAGCATAGTTATGATAGATGTCCTTGGGAAACTCAGTCCAGGGTTTGAGACATTTTCTCTTACCATTTTCCAGGATGACAGTCAGTTTGGCTATTTTGGTTAAAATGTCAGAATGTTTTTCTATCCAGCCAAACACCCCTCGTGTTGTTTGGGTAGGTGTTTGGGGTTTATTTCTCCTCAAGGGCGGGGCTTAGTGTTTCCTTTCGCCTAACATCAGGCTATTCTTGTTGTCCCAGACCCAGTTCCTTCCAGACTGAGGAATGGCATTAGTGACTGGCTACCACAATCCTCTGAGCCTGTCAGTTCACCCCGATTTGAATCCACTTCAGCGGCCACTTGCCCAATCACTATTTTATCAGTTTAACCATGAGGATGCTCTGGGAGACAGCGTTAAATATTTGCTTAAGTCAAGAAAAATAACTCTCTACCCTCATCTACCAGCCCAGACATCTGACTGAAGAAAGCTATAAATCAAGTTGGTCAGGCAGGATTTCTCTTTCATAAATCAACGATGACTGCTTCTAATCACGTTCTTGCTCTTAATATGTTTGGAAATGGTTCCCCAGAGGATTTACTGCAGCATCCCCCACAGACTGAGGTGAAGGTGGCAGGGAGGCATTTCCCCAAATTTTTCTCTCATCTCCTGAACACAGCTGTGATGTTTCCTTTCTTCCAATCCTCAAAAACTGCTCACAATCTATATCACCTTCCAAAAGTAACTAAGAGTGGACTGAGTCCATGATGACATGGACCAGTTCCCTTAATCCTGAATTTGAGGTATTCCATTACTTTAGAGGTCTGGAATTTCTGGAGGCAAGTTTTACTAGTAAAGACTAAGGTGAAGAAGACACAGAGCACCTTAGCCTTCTCCATCTACTTTACCACCTGAAAAGTGAAACATTATCTGCAAGAATCATCCCAATTGGCAGCCTTGTTCTGTAAATACATGCCAGGCTGCACATTCTTCAGAGCTAAGCAGTCAGATCTCTCTTGATCAGAAGTTAGGGCCCTCATTCCACCGGAGCTGCAGAACAGTTCCATGCTCTTAAGAATAAGAAGAATCAATTCCAAAATGCAGCTATACCACAAAATCTGGCTGGGCTGTGCATACAAAATGATTGCCCATCCTCTCTTTTCAGGCAACTCAACACCTTTGGATTTATGATTCCATGCCTATCCTCTCAGGGCAGGGAGCTCCTTCAGCTTTGTCTGTATACAAATATATATGTATGCTGCTTGGCAAGTAACATAAATTTTGTATTCTCTAGAGTAATCTGAGAATCTCTCTGCCCCTTGCCAAACAGCAGTAGCTTTCTCTCCTCATGTCGAGGTGATATTTTCACATTGTCACTGAGTGT
The DNA here is from genome assembly GCA_013397845.1 of Melanocharis versteri. Lineage (NCBI taxonomy): Eukaryota > Metazoa > Chordata > Aves > Passeriformes > Melanocharitidae > Melanocharis > Melanocharis versteri. Next base: position 556,215 of record VZTG01007434.1, on the reverse strand, counting down.
TAAATTTTACTTATATTTGCTTAAATTAAATATGTTTAAGGTTAACCTTTTTTTAAGTGGCTTATTTAATTTGTTTGAACAGATTTGGTTTATTTTGGGTTGCTAAAAACTAATTAAGTTTCTGTTATCTCCAGAGTGCAATCTCCCATGAGTTCTCTCTGTTAATACTCCTGCTTCATGTCTCTCTCTGCTTGAGTGTTACTTGTAACAGTAGGAGAGGAGAAATTTCAGATGAAACTGTGCTTGGGAAAAGAAGGGTTTGGCGGATTGTTTTTTTATTGAAGAAGGAATATATCCTTTGAAAGTATAAACATATCAATGATGGAGAAAAATACATTTGATAGAATATTAAAATATAATTTAATATATTTTAAATCCAGATAAATATATTTTGAATGAGTTCTTTCCTAATTTTTTGAATGCTTCTCTTCTCATAATCATTTTCATTCAACCTATTCTATAAAGTTATTCAGAAATCATCTCAAGCACTGCATATGGCAAGCAGAGCTCACTTTTCAGAGTTTTATACTTGAAAGTCAGAAAGGAGCTCTTGGTTTGCCTTTCAGAATTTTGAGATACAAAATAAATAGCTGCCAAAATAAAACAGGATTTCTTAAGGCTTTTCAACCTTTCAGCTCATCACACTGCGAACAAATCCAGATGCAGCCACACAGAACAGACGGTTTCAGTTCACTCAAAATCAAAAGAAAGAAGATTCAAAAACATCAACATCAGTCACCAGCGTCAATCAGGCCAGCACATCTCGACTAGAAGGATTGCAGTCAGAGAACCACCGCCTGAGAATGAAAATTACAGAGGTATTCTTTACTGTATATACTGCCTTGGCACTTCATTTTTCATTGTTTTTTGTTGCAATTCTGCAACCTGCTTAAATGCTGACTACTTTTTAGAGAAAAAAAGTTAACTTTCCCCGTAGAAATAATAGGAAAGAGACAATTTATATGGATTGCTAACTAGTACAGCACATACGTAGCAGGTGTGATAAAATGAAAATGTGCCTTAGCAAAATGGAATTAAACTTGCCCTATTTATTTGTGACAGGCCAATTACCCCGCTGTTCCACATGGGCGTGCTGAGCTCCGCAGCTCCACAAGTGTAACCTTTGCAAGCAAGCGTAACAGAGATCCGCAGCCCCAGGGGCACTTAAGGGCTGTCTTTGTTCTTGTTTATGGTTGAGTTCTGAGGCTGCTGTTGCTGCTATTTCTCAACCTCTCTGAGAGTTTGCTCCAAAACTTGCTAGACAGATTTTTGTATCTTCCATGAAACAGAATTACGTATTTTCTTTAGGTAGAAAAAGACCTTTATGAACATGTGAGCTAACCCTTTTGGCACAAAGGCGGTGGAGTTTCTTCGATACCTACTGAGGGAGAGGCTGAGTACATGGAGAACATGAATTCCGTTAGAGCTATAGCATGTACATTTCTAGTTATGTCCATCCTTGCTCAGTAGACCTGAAAGATAACAAACCAGTCTTGAAGACTGCCCAATTTTTGAGACAAGGTAACCATAACTGATCATATCTTAAAGAAATTAACCTGTTCTTGCCCAGTCTGTATTCTTATACCTTGAATAAAAACTATTTTATTGCAACAGTTATTTCTTTGCCCAGATCTTAAGTAATGACAATTGCCTAGGTAACTAAAAGGTATTTACTCAGGCTACTAGAGAGTCCAAAAGTAAAAGAAATATCTGCCTTGTTAGAGAAATTTAGTTCAGCATTGCCAGATCCCTTTCATGTGAGAGCCTTGAAATTTTTAATGAAGGCCTAGCTGCCTGCTGGCTATTTCTGTTCCTTTACTCCACTGTAGTTTTTTTTCTACTAAGCGTCCTAATACAAGATCTCAGCCTGTGCCTCGCAAGGCTCATGATGGTGAGCACAGGTAAAGCTGATCAGAGAGCCACATTAGTGCTCGTAGGGCCCTGCCTATTTCTTTTAGACTTTGCTTAAACAGATTAAATTCCCAGAACCAGTGGGTCCAAATCAGTTTCATTGTCAAGGGGATCTGGAACATGCCCTACCATGGCCAGCAGCTACATCTCTGGCTCATCTAGTTTGAGTTGCTATGTCCCAGTTCTAAAAGGAACAACGTAAAGCTAAATTCAGCATTTTTAAAATTCAGTTAATCTGGTAGTGAGTGGGACATACTCTGGACACCACATCCTGCACAACTGTTCATAAAGAGGGTTAGGAAGCTTGTGTCTTGTAATTTTCTGTTAGGGCTGTAGACAACTGAATACAAGTTAGCCTCTGAGGAGAGCACACTGTGCTAAAAGCAAAGCATTCCTGGTAGAGTTGACTGCAGTCACTCACATGGCTGGACATGCCAGAGTTCCCTTATATTCTCCTGAATGTTCAATAATTTGATGGATGAAGTGGTTATAGTTATGTATGCCACAATTTTACATGTAGGTAATAAACAGTTGAGAGGTTTTCAGACTGGGCTTTCTAATGACCTTATCTTTCTCGTTTGTCAGTACACCTGAATTGCTTCTACTGTCAACTACTCTAACTTATTCCTCTCCTATGCCCTGTGAGCAATATCACAAGTTGAACACAATTTGTTACTTTTAGCATTAATTTTAGAGGTAGTGTAGTAGTGCTATAAGAAGACTGTATTTGGCACAGTGTAGTAATTACATTACCACCTGCCTTCCAGTCTAATTATAGAAAGCTGTGCCTCAGTGCAGACTCCTTAAGCAAGGACTCTTGAGTTTTGAAGGATTTGTACTCTCTTTGTTTTGCAGCTGGACAAAGACTTGGAAGAGGTCACAATGCAACTTCAGGACACTCCTGAGAAAACAACATACATTAAGCAGAACCACTATCAGGATCTTAATGACATTCTTAGTATACGGAACTTCACAGACAGCAAAGGTGAGTGTTAGTAAAATCCATTAGTAACTTAACCTGCCAAACCTTTGAATAGCAATCTCACTGAATTGGTTTCAGAGCACTCAGACCTTGGTAAGACAGTTTAAATATTTTTTTAGAGAGTATGCAGACTCACATAATAAGCTACATGGTACCCACTGAGTAGTCATTTCTGTGTGTATGTCTTCTACTGTAATACACATGGTGAAGTGGGAAACTTTTAGAAGTGTACTTGTGTTCAGAAGTCAAGGTTTCTGTGCTGTATGGAGGGAGGAAAGTCACAGAATTTTAAGCCCAGGTTAATATGTTCTTGCCTGACTAGGATGCTGAAATCCTGTTTTTGGACACTGCTATCAAGCACGTAAAAGAGGAGCATGTAAATATTTCAGTGCTGATTTGGATTCTAAATGCAGTATTGAAGGCACTCATGTATGAAAATTCTTCCCTAGGAACTGATAAAAAAGGATTTCATGACAACTGTAATATTCCTAAGTTGTTTCTCCTGTGTCTCTTGCATCGCTCCCTGAAGAAATACATGCGAGAGAATGGCTTCCATTAGAGCCACTTTGCTTTTTGGGAAGCAATAAAATCTGGTGCATAGTGCAATAAAAGTGGAAGCCAGGATACCCATCTTCTATATCTGACTCTAGAATGAATCTACTTTGTGACTTCTGGCAAATAGCTTTGTACAGCTGAATATTACTATAGTATGTGAAAAAACTAGTTGTTCTGTGTTCAGAAGTTGTAGATTTGCATGTTTGTTACACTGCAAGGCTCAGGCTTCCTATTGATGTGGCACCATGAGCTTGGTTAAGTGGGACAGAAGTTACTCCCATGAATAAATTTGAAGAATAATTTTAGAACAACAGCAACAGTTCGCCTATGTCTTTGAAGTATATTGAAATTTTGGTTGGATAAGGTTACTTTTTCTTGCGCCTTTTGTTTTAGCCTAGGTATACACTGGGTTGTATAACTTGTGGCAAAAAGAAGAAAATTGAGAGTTCCTAGTGTCCTTTTTAAAAGCAAAAAAAAAGAAGAGGGGAAAGGAGGAAAAGGAAAACGTAAATAGCTGCTGGAGGCGTGTGATTATTGGGCTGAGATCAGGAGCAAGAACTAACATCAGTGAGTGGGATGAGGCAGTTTGAAAGGAACACATAGAATGTTCCTCTCATGTCAGATGCTCCAGGAAAAATGATAAATCATGAATAATATTTCAAGCAGAAAAGATACATTGCATTGTGCCAAATGCCCATCTGAGTTGGGGTATGAAACAAAGAATGATTCTCAAGAGATACACTGGGTATAAATTTAGGATGGATGCTTCCCACAGCAAGATGCACTCCATTAGCAGTAGGAGGCTGGCAAAGAAATCAAGGATAAAATATAACCTTTCTGCACTTACTTGTGGCTATATCTACAAAAGACATTGATGCCTAACTGCTGCTTTAAGCAGCAACATCCAAGATTGACTTTGTTCCTAATTTTCCCCCAGTACAGTTCCCCAGCTTTTACATTTCTGCTGTGGGGTGCATATTTAAAATCACCTGTAAAGATGGAGCGTTTATGTCCAGAGTAGCTTGGAACTATGTATTATTGGGATTTACAGGGTAGATATTCTGCATACTGAAGCTTCTGGACACAATTCTCTCACATAAAGCTCCACACAAAAGGTGGGACAGGTGGAGAAAGATGTTTTCCCGTGTCCAACTTTCTGTGGAAAGGTTAGAGAATGCATTCACCTGGGAATGAGGAAGACCTGGATCCCAATTTGCAGCAGGTGTTTGAAGCTTGGTCCCACACCTGGTGGCAAATACTCTATGCATGCATATTACAGTGTATCCTGATTCTGACACAAGTGCTGTTAAATATTCATACTTCCAGGCTCTGAGCCACCATGATCAGAAGCGCTTGCTAACCTTTTCCTGTCCCTCCAATTCCATTTCTTCTGCCTCTTCTCTTTCCACATTTCCCTGTCCCTTATCTACACATCTGAATCTCCTGTCTGTTTCTCTCATCGCATCCATTCCCGATAGTCAACCTATGTGCTTAATATAAATTTGCCATTCCAATCAAAATAACAAGGCTTTGGAGAATTCATGCTGCTGAGTCACTGCTGCTTCTGTGCAGATTCAAACAGACATCGCTTAAATGGTACTTAAAAAAATTCCGGCCCTTACGGCTACAAGAAAGCTAACTCTGAATGACACAACTATGCTTTCTGTAGCTATGCATTTCATGAGCTTTCGGTGAAGGAAAGTGCAGAACTTTGAAATTATGCATCCCTGGTGGTACTTGAGTGAAGCTTCAGAATTGTAAATAATCTATTAGCATGACCTAGAAGTGACCATCTCTCTCATTCCCACTGTGCAACTGGGGAAGCCAGTCCAATATTGGTTTTAAGGTGATGATGAGGTTTGTGCCTTCCTTGATCTTGTGAAAAATGTGAGCTGGGAGACCGGGAATAGGACAGTGAAGAAAGAGGCTCAAAATAGCAGCTGACTTGGAGCTAAAAATCGTAGCAGATAATTTGCCACATTCACTTTGTGGTTCACTTCCATGTCAACTGTTTTTATAAAATACCTTGCTGTTTTGGAGGAGCTCACGCAGAGAATGCCATGTAGCGTAACCCCATTGCTATTGCTTACACAAACTCAGGGCACTGCTCCTCACAGAACAGATCGTAACATGGGATTTAGGCAATGTATTTCAAACAAGCCCTACTCAAACTTTAATGTCATAGTACACTTCAGTAGGCTTCCGATCTGTAAAAATTGCCCAGAGTTAAAAATCCTAATTCCTATAGCCAAGTGCCAAAGGAAGCTATTTGATTCATCTCTTCCTTCCCCACCACCCTAATTTACATCAAACATATGGATTTAGGATACAAAAGTTAAATTGCTTTAGCCAAAATAGGTAGGTACAGCTGTGAACTCCTATATCTGCCTGACCTCAGGCAGTGTTTCATAACTTTGGGATTCCTGGTTAGTTATTAACAGCAACAGCTCCTGGTGTATCCCAGGAGCTCTTTGTTGGCACAGGAACTCCTTCTTTACAGCACATTTCAGTACATCTCATTTAAAGAGAGATATTATCTGAGACACTCATCTCTTGTTCACAAATGCATTATGTCCCTGAGACATCTACAGCAATTGGCTATGTAAGAAAAGCAATTAGGAAAATGTGATTCGTGGTTTATGGCTTGATTGCTTTCTTTTAATGTAGGCTTTTTAGCTGCACTGCTACACAGCTTTGTGTGGTCAGGCAGTTTTCAGCATGCTCCACGGACTGTGGCTCTGAGACTTCAGATGGCTTCCCCAGCCGAATTTAAAAGGGCATCCCCTTAACTTCATTTCATACATTCCTAGGATGACTTTGAGCCACTGTGCCTGCTAGTGACCTCAGCGCTGTGCACAGGGCAACATTAACTTCTCCCCTGGCATTTGTGGGATCTGGGGGCCTTGCTGGAGTGGCAGAGCCACCTTACAGCCTGGGTTTGAGGCAGGGGTGGGGTGTGGGGGAGGCCAGCGCTGGGCTCAGGCCATCCCTGTAGCTGACAGAGCCGTTCAGCAAGAAGAGTCAAGCTTGGAGGCATGGCTGTGTTTGCCAGGCTGACATTTGGAAAAAAGGGGGACAAATGCTTCTAACTGTGATGCTGTGCTGACTACTTTTTAGAGAGAAGTTCCACACAGTTCCAGGGAAGAAATGTCCTAACATGGACACAAAACAGAGCTTCCCAAAACGGCTCCTTGCACCCATGTCAGTGTGTCAGAAACAGGAGAGAAGGTGGAAGTTATTTCTGCTGTGCAGAGATAAAAGCTACTGAAGAGACAAATACACAGAGGAAAGGTACTATGTGGTTTGAGGGGGACTGGATAATTTTGCTGCACTTAGAATCTTACTATCTTACTCTACGTGACTTCTTTTTGATGTTTTAATACATGAAATTATTTCCACGTGAAATAATCCACAAAATCATGGATTGCAAGTTTCATATAAAGCAACACTCAGAAGAAATCCTACAGAAGAATCTCCCTCTATTTCTACCTTGGCCAGTACATTTCAGAGTAGCGTATTAGGGAAATTAGGCCATTCTATGGCATGTACAGAAGAAGCAAGAGACAGCCTTGCCACAGTCCCCTCTTATGAGCAAACCCTTTCCACAGGTTCTCTCTCTGCAGGCGCCCTTCCTTGCTCAGAAAACCTTGTCTGTTTTAAGCCAGAAAGCAGTCTTTACTCATTGCTGTAAATGGGCTAGGAGCATTCATTTACATGTCAGATATGCCTACATACTGTCACTTGTCACCCCACTCTGATGTTTCCTGGTGTTAGTTTTTCCCCATGTAAAAGCAGCTCAAAAAAAAAACAGATTTCAAAGGAAGGTTGCTCACAAATGCGAAGCAAAACAGAGTTCATCTGTGATAGATGGGGGAAATATTATTTCTATGAAGTTCATGCGATTCAAGTATTAAGCTTGGGATTGAAAAATACATTCAAAGGTAAGAGCTGTCAGAAATAACTCCTTTAAAGGGATGCTTTTTTGAAGCAAGGATATAGTTCCTTTCTTTATAGAGATATATAGAGGTATGTATGCTAGTTTCTGTGAAGCCTAACAAATGGATTCAATCCTGAAATTGGAGCTGGGTTCTGTTTCAACAGGGAGACCAACCTGTCAGAGGTTCAGTACCTGCCCTTTCTTGCACAGGAATGAATCTGTAGTAAAGGGAATTTCTTCTGATTTAAAGTAGCATAAATCAGAGCAGAATCTTGCTGGCTTTTCTTTTCAAAATATCTTCCTCTCAAAACACAACTATCAGAAGCTATGATTTAGATTGCCAGGGCAGTGTGCTTACTTCAGAAGAACTTTTTTCGGATTACCCAGCAGACAATGTGATAATTTTAATTTTTCCTTTCAGTTTACTTTCTTAGCACCCTATTCACATGAAAAACAGAGACTAGCTAGTGATGTTTCACAGTGGAAACAACAGAACTGGGAAAAAATTACAGCAGGTTTTAAAAATCTACCTCTAGCTTTAAAGTTTCCTGAGCTCTTTAGTAAATCAGCAAAGTTATCTCTGCCAGATCTTATAAGTCCTTATTAAACAACACTTGCTTCTTTGTGGAGCATAAAATATGCTTCCTAGCAAAGAGAAACAACAGTAGAATTGAAAGATACTGGATGAAGAGTAGTTCTGCCATCCAGTTCTATGCCATCAGAGGAATATTGCCACTAAAGCGTAATGATGAAGATGTTCAATAAAGCTGCAGTGTACAAACATCAACAAAACAAGCTTCTAGTTAAAAAAAAATGTTTTCTAAACTCTTGGAAGAAATTGAAGCATTATCAGTCACCTGGTGCTTTCTGCCTGCAGCTGAATGAGGGTTGTTAAAATGCATGGCGCATTTAAACCTGCCCGGGCAATTTTGGCAGCACGAGGTTGCAGAGTGATTATAGGTCACCCCTGGCAGAGGGAGAGGAGAGCAGCTGGGAGCAGTGACCTCCTCACTGAGCCCCTCAGCAGCCTGCATCAGGTGTGCTCTTGCGGCTCAGAGCTTTGTAAATGGAAGCTGTTTCTTTGCTGCGGGTAGGCAAAGGTCCTGAGCTAAAGCCTTCTGGCTCTCCTCGACCACTGGCAGTGAGCTTTGTTTTATAATGAGCCCATTGCCGAGTGCTCTGTGAGGCCCATGAGATGTATTTGTCTTTTCTCCCGACAGCTTTCTGAATGGAAAGTGCTCAGGCATCACTTACCCAGACTTCTGAGTTCCGGTTTGAGGTCTACAAAGGCGAAAATTATTTAGAAGGTGCTTCTGCCAAACGTAATTTCAGTTTAGAAGGTAGCTACGTCATCCTGGTGCAACTTGCTGGGTGGGATCTGCAGTGGCAGGCAGCACCCTGAGAATGAAGGGCATTTTCCAAGCAGCATACTTAATGGGCACAGGAAGAGAAGATGGGAAGGTATCAAAAACACTGCTGCACTTTCCAGGGGACACTGGCAAATCAAATGTTTACCACTACCCTTAATTTCTTTTCTTTAAGTTGTTCAAGTTTATAAAACTAGTTTTCTAAACCTTTAAGTTTTTTAAGTGCATATGGCAATAGTGTTTTTTCTTTAAGCTTCAGCTCCCAGAAGAATATGACTAAGTGAGAATCTTGCTTTTCATTATTTAAATGAAAGGTAAATGAAAAATAAAGATATTCTAGTTTCCATAGCTGCAAAATAAAAATCTAACAAAATCTAACAACTCCTCTCCCAAAATGCTTAACAAATAAGAATTACCTAACTTTTTGGGGTTTTTTTTGAAAGAAGCAAATGAAAAAGGAAAAAAAAAAGTGACAATTTTACGTGCATTTTGTCTGTATTTTACAGATATACAGTAAATCTTGCATTTGGTAGCCTTGTATACAGAAATGAAAGAAGCGTATTAAGGGCAAGTCATCTGCAAGAGTGGTAGGAAAGAGTCTATTAAGAATAACACACGGTGATATATGGGCAGTTGGTGTTGAGAGGTGAGTAGGAAGAGAATATATGATTTCTGCTCTACTCTAAACTAAATCCCCCACCTTTTTGACAAGGACCACCTCCTTCTCTCTCTCACACACAGCACATCTGAAAGTACATGAAGCTCCTTTAGTGTGTACAACTCAGATTGTTCTATTAAATAACATATTCCCAAACAGCTACAATTGCATTTTCCAATCATTTGATGAAGAATTGTATCTTTAGCGGCTTTGTAAAATGTTAAAGTTCTTACCTTGGCCAAAGGAATTGGAACCCTAAAATAATTAAATCTTAGAGCTTTTCCATCCCTAATTACAAGGGTTACTCAAATTTTTACTTTGGTCTATATCAAAAAGTCAGCATTTTTCATTGTCAGCTTAGATCAGCTCAGGACTGAATGTTGGTTTTAATCACGGAAGTAAAAAGTGTTCTTTTCTACATGTCTGTTTATAGACATCACAAGACTTTTATGCAAATGTCAAACTTGATATACAAAGAAATGCAATGTACAGAAAATAAAAACTGAACTCTTGTGACAGCAAATGCCACACCAGCAAACTTCAGGCTGCCCTGAGATGATAGAACTCATTGCTCATCTTAGCCACTGTCAGAATTGACCCTTTATTGTACTCCCTTCACATCTAAACCGTCACTGAATCCTGCCATCTCTTAATTTTCAACTCCCTTCTTGCTACAACTGAATTCCTTAGCTCTCTTCTACCGACATTTTCTTGCCCCAGCTGCAGCAGCTTGTTGTGTTCTGGTCGCCTCCTTTCTCACCCAGATCCTTCTCTTCAATCTAACATAAGTGAAAAATCTTGTCTCTTCTTCTGAGCTGTAGTGATCCCCATGTCTGCACATTGTTGCCTCCTCACCTACACACTTGGTTATTGCTTGCTTGTTAGGTTTTTCACAGCAGGAAGTGAATGCTATCAAATAATGCCAGGGATGACCTTGCTGGGAGGGCAATTATGGATGTTGGAGTTTGCCCTCAAAACATTTATGCTTCCAGCTTCTTTCCTCAGTTTGTGTTTCTGCTGCTTGTTTTCTCCCCCTGGGGCCTGTTGATAACATATATATTCCTAGCGTGCTGGGAGCTGAGCATTATTTGGGGCTTCTGAACAGGAGTACAACAGAAAAGCAGCTTAACCCTTCAAAATGTACCGGCTTTTTCATGCCGTTTTCCTTTTTTCTTCACTCTTTTCCTGCTTTTCTCCTTCATACCCACTTTTATGTTCAAATCCTCCAGTACCCTCTTCAAGAATTCACCTCAGACTCCTCTTCCATGCTGCCTCAATGCCTGCGGCAATCACTGCTTCTCTGTTTGTGTGGCAAACAGCTTCTGGTGGTGGATTCGGAGCTCTCTGTAATTATTTATGAAAACTGTGAACTGCCCTCATTATTCAGATGCTTTCCGTGTGATTTTATTTGGCTTAACACAGAAAGAGACTTCGAAAAAGCAGGCAGAAACAGAAAGGGTCTTCTTAAAATGGCTGTGTTCGCCCATGTTGCTCAGGGGGATGATGGGCTTCAGCACATCAGCTAGCCAGGGACTCCCGGGACACCTAGGGGAATCAAGAATTATGGTCTGTTTTGTTACCACTATGCAGAAAAGAAAAAAGCGTGATGACATCATTAGCTGTCCTTGCTGCGGACAGCCTATGGACCAGTGCAACTGATATGAATCATATTTCCCTGCTAAAAATGATAGCAGTAGCAGCTAGTCAAATGACAGCACTTAATTGCCTGCGTGATGGTAAGAGTATCAAGGGTTTATACATCAATGAAATTATAGTTTTCTAGGAAAAGTCTTAGGAGGGTTTATGAAAAGGTTACAATTTCTAAATGCAAGAACAGTAAAGTTACATTAATTTTTCACATAGCCCAAAACTAGGTGAGAGAGCATGATACGGCTACACAGAGGTGGACGACAGGGGTTGGTTTGTGGGGTTTTTTTAAAGGTGGGGGAAAGCAAAGGAAGGATAAAGAGGTTTTGTCACTATTCTGTTTCTTCATGGTAGTTCCTATGGAGGAACACATCATCCGAAACATAAGAGTAGCAAACTCTCACAGGAAAACTGGAGACTCTATTGGAATATAGGTAGTATGAGTTTACTATGTGGCGTTGTGGATATCTGGGAAAATTTAAAATGGAACAATTTTTAAATGGTCACCTGGTCACAGTAAAGTAAAATTGAATGTGTTGTCCATCCAGATGGTGAGAAAGCCATTTTGAAAAATCATCTTGATCAAAATCCACCAGCACAGTGGGGCTCATCAGACCCTTCCAGAACAAGCAAAGATCCCATAGAAGACATCAACTCTCCAGAACAGTGAGTATACATCATTACCTTGCTGACTAGATGTTAATTTAAATTATTACATTTCATCAAAGCCCGTATTTCCCTTCCATGCATTTTTTTTATGGAAAGACCTTCGCTCTAATGCCCTTTCAGCCAGCCCCAGCTACAGAGAGAGCCTGAAACACCAGCAACAGGGAATGTGAATGGCACCTCCTGAAGCACCAGTAGGCAGCAACGTTGTACTGTGATGCCTCCCTGCCACCAGCTCACCGCCCCAATTGGACTTAAAGGATATCTAGGGCTTCAGATCCTAAGGTGCCTCAAAGGCAAACCTCTTTTGTCTTGTCGGAAACATTCATAGCGCGATGTCCAAAGTTTCTGTAGAGAGTTACAGGATGCGCTGTGCCCAACCACCAGGGAGTGGAGGAGAGAAGAGGATGTACATATGTGCACAAACGTCTTATGACTCTTGTCAAAAGTCCAAGTCCTTCCACACACCAGCCAGAGGGGTTCATAGTGTACGTAGACATTTTGTTCTTTTACATTCTTAAGCTAGATGAGAAATAAAAAATGTCCTGAGGGCTTTTCAACGTTGCCATAGCAGCTGGACCTGAGTTTTGGCACAGGAAAACCTGCACTAAGTAGTTTCTCTTAGAAACAATGCTGCAGCTACAAGGAGAGGATGGCACAAAACACTGTCTAGATTTACAGATGAGAAAGGGTCTTCTGGTGTCAGCTTTTCTCTCTAGGAACCTATACAATGAACTCGTGTGCTACCCTCCACTAGCTGAGGAGGACGTGCCGTGGGCCAGAGCTCAGGGAAGCACCGTTCTCGTGTGTGCCCGGATCAGCCGCTTCCCCACGGCAGCCTGGTTACGCAAGCATCGCTTCATCAGTGTCTGAGCTAATAGCTGTCAGGCTCCTGGGCAACTTAAAAGCTTATTTAAAACCAGAATAAATTAAGCAGATTACTAGAATGAGACACGTTACATCAGCAACAGCAATCCTGAATGCAGATAGTAGCTACTGTCTTGTACTACCTGGAGCAGGAAAACACGTGGATTTCTAAATCTGTCCTTGCATTCAAAGAGAAAAACCAACCCAAACCTGCAAAGAAGCTGATCCACACACATATATGCACCAAAAAGAAATCCCACAGCAGATGAAGTATCTTGTAATTTCACAAAAGCAGGGCTCTTGCTGAGGGAGCTCTCATGACTTCATGGGGTCAGCAGAGTGCTTTAATGCATAGCTATTAAAGGCCTGTATTTTTTTCAGCACCATTTGTCAGAAATAATGTAGTGTGAATGCAGCCTCACCCACACGTGGCCCCCTCACATTAAGGAAGATGCTAAGAAAAACACAGACACTCAGATAATCCAATTGTCTCGATACAGATTTAATACAGACAAAGAAAAAGAAAAACAATTGGTGATGACAGAACTTCCTCTAGGCTAGTGATAACTTATGAGAAGACTGAGACTTCCTAAAGGTTCTGGAGAGTGGGTCACTACAAATCTGAACAGTCTCTGACATTTATGGAAAGCAATTAATAAAGTCCTGCTAAATCTAAACAGTGTCATTCAGCATTTGCACCACTGTGACTGTGCCAGGTAGAAGGGCCAGTGTCTTCCCTGAGAACGAATTGGAAGTTTGGGTACCAGAGCCACGCTGCCCAGACACAGTGGATCTGCCAGGGAGGAGAAGTATAGCTGTCTTCAGGACTTCCCTCTTTTTGACAAGAGATTGCCTCTCTCCAAAGTTTATGCTCTTTAAGATATCCTTCTGCACCCCGGGCTTGTTTTTCAACTTGTCTGGCAGAACTTGGTTGCTAAATATATAATTTTTTTCAAAAAAAGAAAAGGAGTTAAAGGCAAGCTGTAGTTTCTGTCTTTCTCTTTTCACTTCATACGTAGGGCATCTGATAGGTAGTCACACTGTCTGGGAAACTTATTTCTTATTCAAGAACACAAATCTCAAGGACGTTAGTCTGAAAAAGATTTCCTCTTGGTCACAAGCCTGTGAAAGGAGGATGTTAAGACAATCACTTGCCTGCAGAAATTTTAACTCTTTAATGGCTGTGGGAAAAAAATCATCTCAGCTTCCTGTGCTTGTCAGCACTCATGAGAACTGATATCTTCCAGCATGAAAGCTCCTATAGAGTCCAGAAGAGAGCTGATTTGGGATTTTTTCATTCTTTCTTACCATTAGTGCTACATTTGACTCATTGCAAGTAAGATCCCTTATTCTACAGTTGTCCCCAAAGTGAAGGCACAGCAGTATACACACACTTCAGGCAGTAGTGCAAGAAGTGTTTCACGTTTGTTGATGGGGTGATGTTTACATTGTCTCAATCAGAATGTGGAAAACCATTTTTTTGTGCTTGGCTCAGATTTAAAGCCCTGCACCTAGAGAAAATGCAGTCTGTATGACTGTTAAGCAGCCTTAGAGCATGAATATAGACAATTTTCAGTTCCCTTGGCATCTTACTCCTTTTCCTGCTGGGCAGGACCCAGTAGGTTTTCCATACTGCCATGTAAAATTTTCCATACCCAGTCAGACCATCAGATAATAGGAGCAAAAAGTGGGTGCTGACTACTTTCTTTCCTGTTTGCACTGTCTACACAGTATAAATTAACACCTCCTATAACAGGCAAAGCGGTGCCAGTGCACAGGCACAAACCCTGCACTTCGATTTCCCATTGTGGTTTTTGCCATACTCCCCAGCACAGCTGTATCCACTTGTACTCTCCCAGGTAGTGCTCAGCAACAATCCTGGGGGATGCTTAGCTGTGTGGATAGACACTGCACCATGCCAACTCATCTCAGGTCCAGAGAGCAGCCTGAACCAGTTTAAAATAGATATCATTCATTTCCCAGTAGGATGAGCTGTCTCTTAGGCAAAGTCATCTGCTTTGATGAGCATCAAACTGCTCATAGTTCCTGATGGGCATCCTGCTTACTTATCTAAAGATCATATCAGTCAGCTTATCTGCATGATGGCCATGTTCTATGGTTTATCTGCTGTGACCCTTGAAGACATCCATCTGTGCACTTTCATTCCTGCGTGTGGTCCCTTCTCATCAGTGAACTACATCCAGAAGGTCATTAGTTTTTGGCACCATTAAAATTTATACCATTCTCATTTTAACAGCACCAGTATGTAACAGTCTTCCAGATTTCTAAGTAGAGGTGATGACAGATTTCTGCAGGACCCCACTAAAACTTGCGATCTTAATAGACTATTTCTATATGCAGGGTTTTTTTGTAGCCTTCAAAGTGTAACTTCAAAGCATAACTGGAGCCAGTTAGGTTAATTTAAGTAACAAAAAATTCTCATTCAAAAAAGGTGGTTGTGACTGGATTATTGCATTGCAGACATATACCTCAGCATGAACAATCCTTTGTTATTCAGTTTCTTCACTGGGAGTGGTTTATATTAGGCTAGCTATGATCTTACTCAAATGTGTCATTAAAATAAGGTGGGTTTAGGATGGTTAGTTTACTTGCTAGTAGAACATCTTGCTTTACTGTGGTCTTTTAGAGGTTCTCCAGCTTCCCTGCAGTTGCTAAAAATCAACATTAAAGTGCTGCAGAATTAACTGAAATAATCCCTGAGTGCTTAGACACACTCCCGCAGAACTTCTGATGTTTGACTGTTGCAGCAATTTGTTTCGGTCCCCCCCACTTATAAATGGATCTTATTAGTGGTTTTCTGAAACAAAACCAAAATATAATTTCAAATGCCTCGGCCCCCCTTGTGGTATTGTGCATTCCCATGTGCATTGCATTGTGTTCCTGTGTGCATTGACATTGGAAGTCAAGGTTTTGCCTGATTTTATGTTTCCCTAGTAAATGGTATTTCTGTACAGAGCTGAAGACTCTTGCACTAACACAGAATTATGATGAGTGGGTGCTCTGTGTGTGGAATCATCTTTCCTTTCCATCTCCCTCAGTGGTTTCCTGTGGTTCTATACCGACTACTACTAACCATTCCCTCCCAAAATACTTGACCATATATATGCTTTCACTTACATATCTATGTAGTATGGATAACCTGAAACAAATTCATAGAATCATATAATGGTTTGGGCTGGAAGGGATCTTCAAAGGTCAGCCAGTCCAATCCCCCTGCAATGAGCAGAGACAACTTCATGTAGATCAGGTTATTCAAATCCCCATCCAGTTTGGCCTTGAATGTTTCTGGGGATGGGGCATCTGAGCCACCCATGGCAGTGTTTCACCAATCTCATCATAGAAGTTCATTACTTATAAGTAGTCTAAATCTACCCTCTTCTGTTAAAAACCTCACACAGCATCCTCTCACTCCATGCCCTTGTAAAAAGTCCCTCTCCAGCTTTCTTGTAAGCCCCCTTTAGGTACTGGAAGGCAGCTTTAAGGTCTCCCTGGAGCTTTCTCTTCTCCAAGATGAAAAACACCAGCTCTCTCAGCCTCTTTTCATGGGAGACATCCTCCAGCCCTCTAATTTTCTTTGTGGCCTCCCTCTGGGCTCACTCCAGAAGGTCCACATTCTTCTTACGAGAAGAGCTGAGTGCAGTATTCCAGGTGTGGTCCCATCAGAGCAGAGCAGAGGGGCAGCATCACTTCCCTCATGCTGCTGGCCATGCTGCTTTTGATACAGCCCAGGGTATGATTAACTTTCTGGGCTGCAAGTGCACATTGCCTGCTCATGTCCAGCTTTTCATCCACCATCACCCCCAATTTCCTCTTGGCAGGGCTGCTCTGAATCCCTTCATCCTCCAGCCTGTATTGATACCAAGGGTTCCCCCCAAAGCATAGGCAAAATGTGGCAGGAGTGGAAGAAGGGAAAATCACTGATATCAGGGAAAAAAAAAATTAAAATAGTGTGGCAAGGCACGAGATTTACTTTCATTTCCGGCGAAAATAGCAGGTTTGTTTGGATTTTGCTACTTGTTTTGTGTTTCACCCTAGGAGTTTTGTCTACACTCTTAATTGTGTGCAAGTCTCCAGGCTACAGTTCTCTGCCTCAATTCCAGGAACCAAGTTTTCAAGTGAAAGTAAACTTTTAAGTACAGTTAAAGCAAAATTTGCCACCCACTGCAGCCACCTTTGGCATAGCTAAATAAACATGCTTTGTCCATGGTATGGCTAACGCTGAAATGGATGAAAAAAAATCCTATTCACTTGATTATGCAACTGGATTCTCTTGGAGTAGCTTCAAAAAGCCCTTTAATGAGAAGTCTATAACAGTTGAACGAAGTAAGCATTTCCGCTGGTGGGAAAATAAGTTCAGGCAGTTCTGCATTTACCCCTCAACAAGAGACAGAATGACAATCCACAGCATCAGGCTCATAAGGATTCAACACAGGGAAACAGTGAGCCATGCCTGCTCTGCACTCCTTGGGAACAAGGCATGACTTCATTGATAGCACCAGAAAGGGTCAAGCACAGTAGTAAAATAATAATGAATGGATTTTGTTTAGTTCCAGGAATGCACTGCCAGCACCAGAATGATCATCAGTGAGGACTAACATTGCATGAAACTTTTAAAGGGAGTTTGAGGGGGAGAAACAATGAGAGAGTTTCCTGGGTAGGCAGACAACAGCTATTTCTACTGCACCTCTGTATAAACAAGCCAAAGTTTGAAGTGAAGAAACTGAAGAGAAGAACACTACATTTCTTTCTGTTTGAATTTAAAAGCTATATTGCTAGGTCCCTGAGCAGTGCAATGGATGTCTTGGTATCTGTCTTTGCTACATAACACAAAGGAAAAAAGCAATTAAATGTCATTTGAATGAAAAAGGCTGTCCAAAGGCTAGCTTTCAAATATACACCTCTTATAAAGGCTTTTCTATACACTGTCATTATATCAGATAACGGGCAAACATAAATTTAAAACTCTATTATACTGATACAATGCTTTCTATGGGCATTTTTGTTCTGAAATCCAAAAGCCAGTCTTCAGTTCGGCTCAGTCACTTTGACATCTCTCTTCTCTTTAGAAAGTGCCTCTGTGTTTCAAGGGTGAATGTCTCCAAATGCAAAGCCATCCTGATGATAAAATGACTGAAAACATCTTTTACACTAGCAAACCTCAACAGGATTTTGATTTTTTGAATGGTACTAGTATATCCAGCCCTTTTCTCCTGGTACCATTCTCTCCAAGGAAAGGGCTTAGATGGGATACATGTGAGCATGATTTTTAAAAAATTATACCAGTTATTGTGATGTCAATCTGCTTGGAAAAATGGTTACAGAATGTTGGGTTCTGGAACACTGAATTTTGGTACGAGTGTTGGGCAGGACTTCTTTTAGAGTGCCAGCTCCTCAGTCCCATAGCACTGACAGAACTCAAAAGCGTCTATCACCTCAAAAGCACAGACCCAAACTTCAAAGAGGAACTACTTAAAAGAGGAAAAAGCCATCAGTCCCAACTCCTTCCCACCATGCACCTGTGTTTGCTTTAGCTGGAGTTCCAGAAATGCCATCCTTAGTACTGACATCCTTGTGCTAAGTGATGCATGCCTTGAAACTCAGTCTGTGACCTCATGCGTGCCTACACAGCTGGCCGGGGCTCTGCAGGCGGTAGATTGCTTTGCAAGGGGTGGGGGATCACCAAGCCATACGCCCTCTTTGCAGACTTAGGGTTTTCCCTTTCCCTGGTGTCAGCAGTCTAACAATTAACCTGGATGTGCCTGGGAATTTCAGAAGGTTGTGGGATGCTGAGAAAGCACACTTAGTTTCATTTGTCATGTCTAACCTGTCAGAAAAATTCCCCAAGGGGAAATTAACATCATGGTGGCGTAGTTCAGCACCAGCCGGTGCCATGCTCTTGGCATTAACCCTGTCGGTCACAGCGGCAGGCACAGAGAGCTCCCTGGCAGCACCCTGGGAGCACATCAGCCACGTGATGTGTCCATTTGCCCCTTGGCTAACGCTCCTCTCCCTGTCTCTCCCGCAGCATACAGCGCCGGCTGTCCTTGCAGCTGCCCATCCTTCATCACGCCTACCTGCCGTCCATAGGAGGAGTTGATGCCAGCTGTGCCAGCCCGTGCGTAAGCCCCAGCGCCAGTCCTCGGCACAGACACGTGCCACCCTCCTTCCGAGTGATGGTTTCAGGGCTGTAGGAGGGGGAGATCAGTGCTTCCTGAACTGCTTTTAAGTACTCAATGACTGGACTAAACATCTGACCTAGAACTCTGCTACAAACACGTAACATTGGCTCTTACCGCAGAGGAACTTCCGCTGAGGCCCTCGTCACAGGAGTGCCCATGTAACTCGTGTGAAAAAGCAAAGGAGGACACAAAGAGTTTGATCTGTAGCCTTATTCATGGAGTTTTTATTTCTTCACCTAGAAGTCACTGAAAAATGTTTCTTCCAAAATTTCTACTAGCAACAAGGAGGCTGGGATATACGGATCTTGCAAAAAAGACACTAGGAAAAAAAAAAAACTCTCAAATGTCACTGAACTTTACGTGGCTGCTGAGAACATGCAATTCTATACTGTATCCATGTAAGGAAAATGCAGTGGTTGAGCTATACCATCTTGGAATAGATACACTCATTTTTACAAGAGTTGTGTTAAATCGCTGGAAACATTCTGCACTGGTTAGTCTTGCTTTTTTTCATTTCAGGGATGATGTTTAGTAGGAAAGAAGAGTTGTGAGAAATGATTCCTCGGGTGTCATTAAGACTCTGCAGTGCTGTGAGCAGGGTCACCTTTACCTTGCAGCTGTATGTGTAACCCAAGCAGAGCCTGAAGCTCCAGCTCTGAGTTGCCACCAGCTGGAGAGCTGCTGATTGCAAGCAGAGCACTTCACCCTTCTCCAGGGCAATGGTAGGGACTGCTGACCATCTGCAGCTTCATTTTTAGCAAAGTTTCTGCACCTATTTCAAAATAAACACCACCAACCATAACACACTAAACTGTCTGAAAAAGTCCTCGGGCTGATAACTCAGGAAACTGAAGACAGATGGGTAGTAAAGTCTTAATGTCACAAGATGAATTGTTTTTCCTAGTTTGTTTGAATTGTGTCACACATAATTACAATAAAATTAATTTAGTGGACTTAGGGGGGAGGGATTAGGGCACAGCACTTTGCTGCTGCAGGCAAAGCCTGCAGGGCTCGTAGATGTGAACATACACTATGTTTGCTTCGTACCTGCGTACGTGTGACAGTTGTAGTGGATAGGAGAGGACAAATCAAATTTACCAATAGAATATTTTACCTGAATCCTGAAAGTGCTGTGAAAAAACAATGGATTTTATACTTTAGCTCCTCTCCCTGAACCAAAGTAATTAGGAGGAACGATGGTGGTGCACCGTCTGGACCAACTCTGGAGCCAAACCCTCAGGCACAGGTGAGACACACATGCAGCTTCTTCTTCCAAGGGACTGGAAATGTATCCTCTCACTGCCAGGGCTGTTTGCTGAAAGTAGGGGGGAAAAAAAACACATGAAGCACCCACTGGGCTCTCAGTTTTCTTTGATCAACACCTGTGCCCCTCAGACCAAACCTTTGGAATGACATTCGTACAAAGGTTTACAAATCAGCAATGACTGAAGCACAGCTGAAGGGGTTCATTAGCTGAGGGATTTAACTGCAGCTTTGACAAGCTAGCATAAATCTCCATTAAAAATAAAACACACCTCATAGTGGCCAAAACCAACATGAATATGTATCTGAATCTTACAATCAGGAGCATCACAAAATATTTCACTTGGCACATACAGTAAGAGAGGTTATGGAAATATCTGTAGCTTTTAGAACAAAAAACCATGTAAGTATAAACACAGATAAAGTAGAACTCATTACTCTGTTTAAGCACTAAACACTGACGTCGTCACTCAATGTGTGTTGACAGTATTCTCTTGCTTTATTAATATCATCAGGGCCTGGTTTATTTTAAAAGGAATGTTAATTTTTAAAAAGAGAAAATTACAATATTGTATATAATGTATACACAAAGATCTCTGTAGAAATATTATTCCAACTTAGCAGGAAAAAAAATAATTCAGAAGTATCGGACCATTGGAGGTGAGTGTGTGTGTGTGTGTGTGTCTGTAACTTCGTGAATACTGACTGTGTGACGTTTATTAGGTTTAAACCATGCAGTACATTCTTTGTCTCAATGATACTGTAGTTTCTCCCATAACATTTTTTTTACTTTACTGCAGATAACAAGACCAACCAAGTGAATATAGCTATTTAATGTTTCTGTTCTTTTATACTGCAGCAAAAATGTACTGTAAATTTATGAAGAGGCTGTGCCCCAATGGCATTTTCCAATGATGTTAGTGCACAAATGCTTTAAACTAGACTGGAACTGCCAGAATAAAATGTAAATGAAGAATTTCTTGTATAACCTTATACTGCATGAGATCAATTTTTAATAAATTGTTGCAAATCTGTTTTTATGAATAAAATATATAAAACTTAGCTTTTTGGACTCAATGCCCTCTTCCCCCATAGCAAAATCATTTTTAATGAGTGTGTGTGTGTGTGTATATACATAAACATAGGTATATATAATAGCCTCCTTGGAGAAAGAGGAATCCTATTACAACACCACATTTTAATAAAAATGTAATATGTAATAAAAATACACATCCTAGTAGTTGAACAGTTTGTATTTGGAGATAATAGATAGATGAGCCTCTGCCCTGAAATACAATTACTGCAGTACCCAAGAGTGAAGTCTAAGACCTTTTTCAAATGGGAAAATAATCAAAACGTACTGAACATTTATATCCAAACCACACTTAGCCCACATACTGTTCTCTCTTGCCCCACAGTGAATATGAATTCAGAAGAAAAAGAAATATTTTACTATTTCACACACGGTATTGAAGTTGAGCCAATCTTCCAGCTCAAAAGTAAAATCTCTGCATCAAAAAATGAGAAGTTTCTGAGAATAAACACCAATTGCTGCATGAAGGCAAACACTAGGCCTCTCCATCTAGTTTTGTGCGTGTGGTGGTGTTTGTGTCTTAAAGCAGGTTCTTCTGCATGGCAAAACAGGAGGAGGGTGGTAATGTAGGGCAATGAGAAAGTGAGAGGAAAGAGCATTTTGAGTTGTTTGCTTTTCAACAGGGCAGCATCCTCAAGCCAGCAAAAAATGTCATAAAGCCCAAGATGTGGGAATTAGAACCACCACAAACGGTTTTCCAGTAGATTTCTGGTGCACCTTAGGAGTCCCTCCAAACACATGCAAAAAGAGAAAATACCAGTGAGGAGTTAACAGTGTGGATAGTGGCTCTCAGTGCAGAATACCAGATGGCAGGAGAAACTCAAACAGATACATCAAAGCTCATTCAAGAAAGGAAAAAGTACAGAACTACTTCAATGTGAAACCTATATTCAACCAGAAATTGTGGGAGGATGTGAAGAACTTAGAATTGCTCATGAATAATAGGAAACCAGAACAAAGCAAAATATTACTTTAAAGGGTCATGAAAAAAGAGGGAGATGTCAGTGGAGCAAATTTACTTGAACCATTGAGTTTCCACAGCCACAAAAAATATGCTTCCTATACAATCATAAAATTGCCATTGAATTCATGGAAGATTGCTAATCTTGCAGCACTACTTTCAAATAAATAAAATCAAGAAAGGTAAGGAAAGAGCATTTTCCTTTTTTTTTTTTTTTTTTTGAGATATAATACCTTTCCTTAAAGGTTGATAGTCAAATCTTTTCTGATCTTTTCAGAACTTATTTGTTCATTACAAGACTCAGCACAACGTGCCTGTTTTCCCCAAGACTGGATTAGTTCTTCTGATCTCTGGTCAGGATTGCTTAGGTGCTGGAAGCCAGCCCAGCAAGGCTTGTCCCAGCACTTCCACAGCACTCTATGGATATCAGCAAGGCTTTACTGTGTTCTCAAACCACAGTCCAAAGGATGGGCTGGTTCGCCTGTTCAGCAAGCTGACTCTCCCTGTGACCAGCTTGTTTTATAGGGATTTTCTGCTCACTGTCTGAGAAGACTGACAGATTTATTACAATGGTTTAAGCATCAAGATTTTTATCAGAGTTCAGTTCTCAGTAACTGACTGCCTTTTCCATCTCTTGACACAGTGAATAGTACTTACAGCCATTACTTTAATACGCCTGAATATTATTCATGAGTGCACTTTCAAGAGCACTCTGCCTCTTGAGTCGATGAGGACTCTCAGAGCACTACTGTGCTTGTCACTACTCACTCAATGACGTTGCAGAGGATCAACAGAGGGTCTAGAGATGCATTGGAAGAGGTGGGGAAGGCAGAGCCCAAGCTGCTGGGAAGGGAAACCCTGGGTGGCAGTGCCACCCCGTCAGTGTTATCACAGACAACCTGCAGACATTTTGAGCCACCAACTTTGCAAACTGCAGCTGGTTTAAACGGCACCCCTTGCTGATGAAGTGTTAAAGTAGGCCAAATGAAGGAAAAGAGGGAAGGACACACAGGAGGGGAAAGGAGGAAGAGGCATCTCCAAACACTGAGAAAGTCCTTCACTGTCAGAAGAAAGAAAGTGGCTGCTACGGATGCCCATCAAAGCTAAGCATCACACAAGGATTTAAACAAATTCCTGAACTTTAGAGGCCAAGTTCAGTAGAGGTCAAATAGATCTGAGGACAGGATCTGTAGGTACCACTAGCAAGCAGCCTCTGGGCTGGCTCACCAGCAGAAAAGAGCATAGCAGAAAGGAGCTCACATGACTTTGAGCTTCAGGAGCAAGGACAGACACCTTCATGAGTCGGCAAATACAGGCTTTGACCAGAACTGGTCCTGTGCCCACGTGCAGTGGGTGCAGCAGAAGCTAAGAAAAGTATCAATTACACTTGCAACCCACAGCTGCAACCTCCCCAGGGACCACATCACCCACCTACCCACCTACCTACCGCTGCCCTCAGCAGTGTGGGATGCCTGCTTGAGCAGAGGAGTTGCCACTGGTAGCAAATCATCCTGCAGATCTGAAGTTGTCCATTCTGGCAAGTCAATTGACTGGAAAATAAGGGGCGGGTGTGGAGTAGGGAGTATGTACGTGTGCGTGTGTGTGTTGCAGAGAGCACTGGCAGGACACGGAGCAAGTATAAGCAGCTCAACATTAATGGCCTGGGAAACACCATGAGGGTCAAGGCAGAGACACCCATGCTACCTCCTGCTTTGGGAATTTGTCAAGCATTTAAAAGCAAAAGCCATTCCAAGCACATAAACACACAAGCCTTCCCTAGCTCAGAATTAATTCTCCTTGGTCCTGGCCCACTCTGCCACAAAATCCTGAGCCTTTCCAGCTGAACATTCCCTGTCTGAAACCAAAATGGAGCATGATGCAGAAATGAAAAACTGGAAAAGAGAGGCAAGAAAACACGCACGTTACTTTGTCTTCATAAAGCGCTCTGCTGTACTTTACCCAAGTGGGTCCTACTCCGCCCTGCCCAAGGATACTCCAGTATCCCCAAACATCATGCACCCCTCCCAGCAGACAGAGGGGCAGATACATCTCTTCTACAGGAGGGAGGAACCTCACATCCTTACCAAACAAGCCAGCTGACATAAAACTAGTCCACATGATTAAGCAGGTTGTCAACTGGTGATACAAACCAGCACGAGCTTTATAAGAGCAAAGTGTTCTCTGGAACACAAGCATCCCTCTTTGGGAAATGTTGTGTTCCTTTTACTTGGGACACATCATGTACAGCACACCACAAGGGCAGCTCTTACTACTCCAGAGAACAAAACCGTTCCTCCAACCTGAGAAACCCCTCACTTTTTCCCCTATTAGGCCTGTGTCTGAAGCGGAGAGACACAGGCAAAACAGTAAAGGTGAAAGTCGTCTCTTGAGCAGTTCAGGAGATAAAGGCAATATCTCCTGAAAAGGTGCTAGGACCACCTGCCTGAGTGAGAGGGTCATCTGCACATGGAGGTGCCACTAAAACACCTGCTGAGAAGAACAAATTGCTGAGCATGGATCAGCTTCTCCTCAAGAAAGGAAAAAGGAAGAAATGTGTTAGTTGCTCATCCTAAAGGCAGTCACATTTACAGATACATTGACTCTCCTCATGATGAGTGGTGGGTGAAGGGCACTAATAACAAGGGGAGCAAGGACAGTAATTTCACACTGGGGTTGCGAGGGAGGGTGACAAGATAAGGGTTAAATCTTTAAGTTAAGAATTCCACAAGCCCCACAACTCATCCTGACTCAACGCTGGAAAGAAATCCTCTTCAGTTTGTCTTGGCTCATACTTATGTCACTGGAAGACACTATTTGAGAAAAGCAAAAGAGTTAATGGGAGAAAACGGGGAAAATATCAAAACAACAAAGACATGTACAAGAAGATGGCTTCAGAGTCATGAAGATGAAAATGAACAAGGCACTCAGCTGCAATCACTTCTGAGGAAGATACATCAATGTCAGCATCAGATATGAGCACCCCTAGCAAAAGATAGTAGTCACTGTCATCCCAGCAAGCTCGCTGTACAAATAAAGCTGTTAAAATTGTCAGAAACTAAGCCAACACCGTCACTAACTGCCTTGGTGTTGCTAGTAACTAAAATGGGAGCAACTTTCCTCCAAATTTTGACCTCAGATTCTAGTAGGCTCCAAGTTTGAAATTCAGTTCAGTACCTCAATATCCTAGGCTGTTTCCAGGCTTTCATTATTACTGAAAGGCTGCAGGAGTGTGAAGCTTGCAAATTACCAATCCTTATGAAAATTTTACGGACACTGGTTCTTACAGACAAATAAACAGATTTTTTTAACCAGACTACCAGACTGCCTTAGTCAGGGTGTGGGGAGAGGGCATATTTCATTATTCTTACTATGTACACATAGTTTATTTTTTTCAGAGTCCTCCACAGAATTTTCCTTTGAGATCATAAACTCTCCAAGCTGAAAGTACAGCTGAACATCTGTCATACTGCTGTGTGATAAAGAATATTTCTCTAATAAGTGTCCCCATTTTTGAGAAGCTTTCAGTCTTTTCTCTCCCAAAATAGTCTATGTTTTCTGCCTTGTTTTAATTTTAAAATCCAAGAATCTTTTTACCTAAGAATTAACTGACATTTGAACTTAAATAAGCAATTTATGATGAGAGTGAAGCTCAGCAAAGTGGAAAAAACGCATGAGTTGTTCCAGCATAATCCATGCAAACAAATAAGAACAGTACTTGCTACAGCTCAAAACTTTCAGACATATCTCACTGAGACAAATGAAAATAATTTCAAAACAAAATCAAATAAACACATCCCAGATTTAATGGCCCACTGAGTTAGAGGACAGCTTTCAGTTATCTTGGAGCAGCTGATTTGGGTTGCCACAACTTGGGGTCCAACCTGCCTGCTCCACCCACTGGGGCCTGTTTGCTTGCTGCTATTTAAAGCCGCCTTCATCTCCACAAAAGCTGGTGTGTAACTTTTTGAATGTGAAAAAATTAACTTCGAAATTCAGGCTTGCACATGTGAATTCTCCATAGACCTTTTACTGCCTTGTGTTAACCTGCCCTTCCTTCCATCCCATTTTGCTCTATATGATACTGTCATTTTATATAAAACTGCTCCTATTAGGGACAAGAAAAATTTTGATGAGGCTGGAAAGACATTCATCTAATTGGTCTGTAGCAGAGCATTTCAGTAGTAGGAGTGACAAACTGATGAACCCAAAGGCATCTGAAACTACCTGAAATGAGTTTGTAGCAAGGTGAGGGTCAGCCTCATTTCCCAAGCAACCAGTGACAAGATGATAGAGCCTCAAGCTGTGCCAGGAAAGGTTCGGGTTGGACATCAGGAGGAATTTCTTCATTGAAAGGGTTGTTGAGCATAGGAACAGACTGCCCAGGGAGCTGGTCGAGTCACCATCCCTGGCGGTGTTCAAGGTGAGACCAGACATGGCACTTAGTGCCGTGGTCTAGCTGACACGGTGGTGTTCAGTCAAAGGCTGGACTCAATAATCTCAGAGGTCTTTTCCAACCTAAATGTTTCTGTGATTCTGTGATCTCCTCGCACTGAGCAGCAAGATACTTGTTTTGCCATGGGACGGAAGCAGTTGTGTCAGCTGCCCATCCACTCTTCTCAAAAGAAGTTTGTTTTGAATTTTTATGCTAACCTGATCCTACAGCAGGAAGACTAACTACTCCTCTCTTCTTCCAGGCTTTAATATAGTCTCCTGACTGGGTCTTTTCAAAACTACCAAGAAGGTGAAAATTCTCCTTTATCCTCCTGGACCTGCCCAACTCTGCTCCAGCACCCCGTGCTCCTGCAGGCAGGCAGAGTAGCTGGGACATTCAGCAGCCAGACAGACCCGCTGCAAACCATATTTCTCCGCAGTGCAATATCCAGAAAGGCTGCACGGTTTTACACTTCATCTTTATTTTCTTTTTTTCCTTTTTATCTGCTTTACCAGCTTACCTCCACGTGCCATTTCTGTTGTTCTTTGTGTAGTTTTTACTGATGCTGGGACATCTGAGATGTTCAAATCTTTCTGAAAAGCTTGTCAGTCCTTACTTGAGAAATCATGAGGAGCAAACACTTCAGGAGATCCAAATGTGATAAAAATAATTTCAAGAATCAAAAAGTGACTATTTCAATACAGCCTCCTTTCAAATAAGCTCTATTTTTTTCACAGTGCACGTCAGCAATCATCAACCATCATTGTCTTCCACAATGAAAAATGTGCACACCCAGCTCTGTTTCAGACCTCGCAGGCATACTTGCGTTTCTTTTCCTACCCCTTGTTTTTTGCCTTTTTTTTTTTATGTTGCTGATTTATTGTTTGTTTGTTTTCAAGCAAGACAGAAATAAAATTAACTTTCCCATATGGAGAACACCAACCACAGAGCACTCGTGTCTGTGCAGTACAAATGCTCAAGAATAAACTGCTTCTCCTCATCCAGCATGCAGAGTGCGTATCCCAGGCTGCACGGGTAGAAGCTTAGAGCTTCAGTCAGATGAAAGATAATAAAATGAGCTTGGGCCTCATTAACTTACTCTGTTGATGTGAATATTAACATAGATTAAAATCCAAGCTCCAAAAAGAAAACGCAATCCCAGCTCTCATCACAGGCAAACTGCAAGCAGTAATAACTTCCTTGAATTAATTTACTTCATCATGCTCTAAAGCTACAGTAAGACACTCAACATAAAGGCCTTCTTCACATGGTTTTGGAAGTTTTGTAGCCAAGTGCAATTTCAAGAATTAAATCTCTGGTTATGCACTTTGTTTATGGCTTTGATGACTACCCTGCTGCTCTGGCTTCACATAGAGAAAGAGTCTAGGAAGGCATTTTTCTTTCTTTCAGGACCTAGTTCAGCTTGGTACGCACAAAAACATTTATCAACATATCAGAATTTAGACAACCTTGCTCAAATTAATTTAATGGGGTGTATTCAAAATGATGAAAAGATGTTTCTCATTAATTTCTCTTTCTTCTGGAATAATGCTTTCCTTTTACTGATGTTCAGTTATTTTACTCTGTTCTAAATAGATGTTATATTACCTTCATTACGGTTGCATTATTAATACTGCACTAGTTATGCAAATAAGGACTCTTCATCTTATTTTTCCCCTCTGCTATTCCTACAGGGGATCTGTGTTTACTGTGTAGCCTTTGTACTTATGTAAGAAAAACTAAGGTGGAGGGAAGAAAGGAACTGCTGTTTTTTTTACTTATACTACAAAGTTCATGTGTATCATGGAAGTTAAAAAATGTGTTTAACAACTTAACAAAGGGAAAAACATTTATGGAGATCATTCATTCCTCCTAAAGTTCAGTCCAGTCATGAACTGTCCCTTAGGAAAGCATCACCCTCTCCCTGGGGTAGGAAGTTTGACGCATTAAGTGGTCATCAGCAATCCTCATCCAAAATCTTTAGGCCATCTCTTAGCTTTGTTAATTCCAGTCACCAGCTTATTATTTAAAAAGTGCTTTCCCCAGAATCTACTGCCTCATTTGACTCCCATCATGAGATTTGTCTGCCACACCACATGAGACTGCTCTGTTCTTTCCTGACATAGCTGACACAGGAAGACATTGAAGTTGGGTTTACCCTCAGATCCCCCATGCTGAATGGATGGACTCCCTTGGCCAAGGGGATTTTATTCATCATGGAACTTATCCCACTCTTTGGGATACATCTGCCTATTTCTCCATCTACATTCAGGGCTGTAAGCTGTACTTTGTGAACTGTGGTGGTCTTAAGATAGGCACCTGTTCCTGCCTCTGTGACAGAGACGTTTCCTACAGTAGATTGTACGTCCCTGTAAGATAGCATTAACCCTTGCAGAAGGGTAGAGCAGCAGATCATATGGTTTTCAGACGTGTTTATTTAATTGGCAAAGACTTATTTGGATTTTTGTGGCACATCAAGCTATGTGCTGCTTTATGCTCTGTAGTTTTCTTTGTATTTAATACACAGATCACTGGCTTAGCATACAATGGATGCCTGTGCTGATGACAATCCTCTGTCATACCTTCTTTCTGACACTGTTCCCAATGCAATGGCTGTGGGCAGAGCTGCACCTCCCCAAAGACAGGGCTTTCTGCATAAAAAACATCCCGCAACCTGCTAAAGTGCTTTTGCACCTGTCAGGCACCCATTTGGCTACCCGTAAGTTACATTATTCCTTCCTGCTCTACCTCTAAACCTCTTCATGTTTCTTCAGCTCTCTTGATGAGAGTTTCTCCCTTCAAACCCTAAAAAGTCTCTTCTACTTTCCTCTAACTACTCAATTTCATCTTTTTGGGGTTCTTTGGAGACCAAACCTGCTACTCACTACTGCCAAGCGCATCAGGCTATCTAATAGTTCTCTAAATTACTGACTGAGCCTTTCTTTTTCAGGTGAAATGGCAAGAATGAAAACCAAGAACAAAACCTCTGTCAAAGAAAACGGAAGCCAGTAGATCAGTGTTGTTATTGCTATACAGGCCACGTTATCTGCATTTTCTGAGCGATAACAAAGATAACCTCCCCAAGCCAACCCAGGGCTGGAGGAAGGGAGCTCACTTCCATGACCAGGAGGAAGGGAATACACTCCCACTTCTGAACTCCTCCTGGTGAAGAATTTGAATGACCAACGGCTCACCTCAGACGCTTTCTTCTAAAGGAAATCCGGTGCTCTTGACCTTCAGGGCTCAGAAGGGCACAGGAAAGGTAGTGTGTACAAAAGCCCACATAATTTTCATGGGGTCTAATGCAAAAAAGGAAAAGTGCAATTTTTTCATCTGAAGTCATTCAATCATTTGGAATATCATGTGTCTGATGGTCTTCTCCCATCTTCCAGAATTAGCACAAAAGAGAGAGAGCATGGACTTCACCAGCTCATGTGAGATGCAAGGTATTTTCTGTGCAAAGTCTTTATCCTGAGAGTTATGTAAACTGGACGATTAAGTGCTCCCTGAAATCGCCATAGAAAAGGCTGACAATGAGAAGTGCTTTCCTGTTCCTGCCTTAGCACTCACCATTATTTTCCAGCATTATGTTTGTGCCACTTCATCTTAGGTTTACTCTAGTGAAAAAAGTTCATCTTGTCTATAAGGGAGAGCAGGCTGTTGCCTTATTCTGATCATTTTTGATCAACATTCTAGACATGAGCAAGTATCTGGAAATCAAAATACATTTAAAAAAAAGAGAGAGAGAGAGAGAGAGAAGGATGGTTTTCCCAGTCTTTCTCCTTGAGAGAAAATATTTTTACTTGTGGTTTTTAGATCAACCTGAGCAATGTCTCAAAAAATGTAGAAACAAACAAACAAACAAAAATAAGAAAACAAACCAAAACCAAACACAAACAAAAAACCACACACACACATTAGAAAAAAAAAGTAACAGGGACTTTTCCACCACTTGCCTACTCCTCCTCCCCCAATGGTTATGCTGGTCAAACCTGTCACTGGGCAAAACACTTTACTAGCAGAGGGAGAAGACAATTCAATATTGAATCATGGTTATTTCTTATGGTTTCCCAGATGGAAAACCATAAATCAGGGTGAGGGTTTACTGCAAAACAAAACAGTCTGGAGAAGGGAGAAAACATATGCACGGATGCATATATTAAAAGCAGTTTGAGAAAATCAGTTAGACATTTAGAAAATGACAGGCAATGAAGAATAAGTTTCCACATTTTTTCTAATCCAAATTTTATATTAGAAACTGTTCTCTAGATCTATTGACAATTTGCGTACATATAAGTACATTGATTTCATACTGCAGAATTGAACCTCCCTGCTGCCAAATTTGGAACATTGGAGTCCTATGTATAAATTTAATAGAGAATCATAGAATCATTTAGGTTGGAAAATACCTCCAAGATCATCGAGTCCAACCTTTGAGTGACCACCACCATTTCAACTAAACCATGGCACTAAGTGCCACGTCCAGTCGTTTCTGGAACACTTCCAGGATGTGGTGACCCCACCCCTCCCTGGGAAGGCTTTTCCAATGCTTAACAACCCTTTCTGTGAAGAAATTCTTCCTGATGTCCAACCTGAATCTCCCCTGGCACAAGTTGAGGCCATTTCCTCTTATCCTGTCACTAGTCCCTTGGGAGAAAATACCAACTCCCACCCTGCTACAATCTCCTTTCAGGGAGTTGTAGATAAGGTCTCACCAGAGCCTCTTTATCTCCAGGCTACATAACCCCAGCTCCCTCAGCCGCTCCATATAGGACTTTATTCTCCAGACCCTTCACCAACTCTGTTACCCTTCTCTGGACCCACTCCAGCAGCTCAATGTCCTTCTTGTAGTGAGGGGCCCAGAACTGGATGCAGGATTTGAGGTGTGGTCTCACAATTGTGGAGCACAGGGGGACAATCACTGCCCTGGTTCAGCTGTCCACACTATCCCTGCTACAGGCCAGGAAGCCATTTGCTTTGGCCGCCTGGGCACACACTGGCTCATGTTCAGCCACTGTCAATCAGTGCTCCCAGATCCTTTCCCACCAGCAGCTTTCCAGACACTCTGCCCCCAGCCTGTAGCGCTGCCTGAGGTTGTTGTTACACAAGTACAGGACCAGGCACTTCACCTTGTTGAACCTCGTACTGTTGGCCTTGGCACATCGATCCAGCCTGTCCAGATACTTCTGCAGAGCCTTCCTGCCCTCCAGCAGATCAACACTGGGTGTTATCCGCACTTACTGACTTGATCCAGATATTAGACAGGACTGGCCCAAATACGGAGCCTTGGTGAACCCCACCGGTGACCAGCCTCCAACTGGTCGCAGCATCATTCACCATGACTCTCTGGCCTGGCCATCCAGGCAGTTTTTCACCCAGCAAAGAGTGCACTCATCCAAGCCATGGATTTCCAGCTTTCCCAGAAGAATGCTGTGGGAGACAGCAACCAAGGCTTTACCGAAGTCTAGGCAGACACATCCACAGCCTTTCCCTCATCCACTACAGGGGTCACATACTCATATAAGCGGATCAGGCTGGTCAAGCAGGAACTGCCTTTCCCAAACCTTTGCTGGCTGGGCCTGATCCCCTGGTTGTCCTGTCCATGCGACTGCACTCAAGATGGTCTGCTCCACCTCACCCAGGCCTGTACTTCTCTGGATCCTGCTTCCGACCCTTCCTGCAGATGGGCGTCACATTTGCTAATCCCCAGTTGTCTGGGATCTCCCTGGCTAACCAGGACTGATGATTAATGATGCAGTGTGGCGATTCTGCCAGCTGCCTCGGACACTCGGATGAATGTCATCTGGTCCCATAGACTTACGAATGTCAAAGTGGCTGAGTAGGTTACTAACTACTTCCCCACAAAATGCAGGGCATCTATTTTGCTCCTTGTCTCTGTCTAGAAGCTCAGGGGGCTGGTTGCCCTGAGGATAACCAGCCTTTCTGTTAAAGACTGAGACAAAGAAGGTGTTAGATAACTCAGGCTTTTCCTCATTCTTGCTGACAATGTTCCTCCCTACATCCAAAAAATGACAGAGATTTTCCTTGGTTCTTTATTTATTGCTAATGTATTTTTAAAAAAACCTTTTATTATCTTCCTCAGCAGTGTCCATATTGAGCTCTAGCTAAGCTTTCACCTGGTTTTCTCTGTACATCCCCTAACAACATCCTTGTATTCTTCTGGAGTTGCCTGCCCCTTCTCCCAAAGGTCATAAATTCTGTTTTTTCCTTGAGTTGCAGCAAAAGCTCCCTGTTCAACCAGGCTGATCTTCCTCCTCACTGGCTCATCTTTCAGCACAAAGGGACATCCTTCTGCCTGCGCTTTTAAGATTTCCTTCCAAAAGTATGTCCAGCCTACCTGGACCCCTCTGTCATTAAGGACTCTTTCCCAAGGGACTCTCTAAAACAGTGTCCTGAACAGCCCAAAATCTGCTCTCAGGAAGTTCAGGGTAAAGGTTTTGTTGATGGCCCCTCCTTACTTCACCTAGGATTGAAAACTCTGTCATTTCGTAGTCGCTGTGCCCAAGATGGACTCTGGCCACCACATTTCCCACCAGACCTTCTCTGTTTGCAAACAGCAGGTTTACCTCATCCCTGTAGGCTCACTTACCAGCTGCAACAGGAATTTATCTTCCACACACTCCAGGAACCTCCTAGACTGCCTCCTCTTCTCTGTGTTCAGTTTCCATCAGAAGATCCAGCAAGTTAAAATCTCCCATCACCTAGATTCTTGAGCTGATAAGACATTTTGCATAAATATTATTTTGGTTTATCATGTAAGAATATTTTTACAGGATGTTCTGGGATCATATATTTTTTATAAATTGTTGCTCTTTCGGTAAAGCAGAAATGTGGAGTGAACAATAGCAGCAAGTAGTTACAATTTCCCATGTTGCTACTACACAGCATACCAGGATTTATATGTAATTTCACCAATAGCTTTCATTGTCCTGCCTTTTTACATTTCCTTACTCTGTTATTGTTGGGGTTTTTTTAATCATTAGCTTCAAACTGACATCCTTGGGCCAACTCAGTTTTAATTTAGGCGTATGAAACAAAAATAGCTTCATGAGACAAGAGTTAAACAAATGAGAAATGAGCATATGGCAAAATCCAAGCCCTTTTAGCTGCTCTTTGAATGTAATATGATTTATAACAGTGAGGTTATGTGGTAGAGTTTTGAGTGCAAAGCTTACTAAATAATGAATACAGTGCTTCCATGTAATTTTGTTGGCAATAGCCCTGAGCAATTTTAATTAACTTCACCTCCCATTAACAGCAAGGACAGCTGTGGATGTGCAGCCTTCCTACAAGAGTTCTGCAAGTCGACTTGTCTAGATTTAATATTTTTGCTATCAAAACACACCTCCACCAACATAAAGGTGCACAGAGTAGTGAGGACAAGCAGCCAAACCCCAATATCCTAATCAGACAGAGCAGAGCACCCTGACCTGGCTATTCCCAGGCTCAGTGCACTGTCCTGGTACGAAATCCATCATCAAGATGAGTTTAGGTGGGAGAACCCTTCTGGATAGCCTTACAGACTGAGAGGGTGTTACTGCCTTAAGGGATGTGGAATTCATTGAGGCACGCCAGGGGAGAGTACGTGAGGATTTTGCAAGATTAACTACATGTTTTGAGGGAGGAACAGTGAGGGATCAAGGAGGTTTCAGGGAAATTTGCTGGGCAAAACCACCCAAGAAATAGGATAAAAGCAGCTGATTGTGTGCAAACAGGAGATTGCTCAGCACACTTCTCTGGCCATGCCCTGTGCCTGACTGCAACAGCCTGCCCTGTCTTCTCATTAAACTCCACTTCTGTTTTCCTGGGCGAGAGCCTCTCTGATCAGTGTGCATGGAGGCCCAACTACCAGTGATCAGGCTAGGAGACCATGAGGAGCAGAACCCCTTTGTCTGGGATGCCAGCAACTGGAGAAACTGGCCCACCTGCAAGCATGCATGGGTGTGTAGAGTGCTGTGTTAT
Source organism: Melanocharis versteri (assembly GCA_013397845.1). NCBI lineage: Eukaryota > Metazoa > Chordata > Aves > Passeriformes > Melanocharitidae > Melanocharis > Melanocharis versteri. Next base: position 521,693 of record VZTG01007434.1, on the reverse strand, counting down.
CACTGGCAAACATGAAGTGGGGCTGGCCAGCGAGCAGGGTGAGAGTCCTGGCAGCCAGGTCTTGCAGCAGCCAGGAGTATGGGCTGGACACCGGAGAGACCAGGAGGTCTGAGAGCTGGCTGCTGGAAGGATCAGGAACCCAAAACCAGCTATTGGAGAGATTGTGGCATCTGGAGGTCTTCTCAGACACATGTTTTCATGTTGTTTGCTGGAGGCACTGGAGAGCAGAGGATCCAAGGACCATTTGCTGGGTAGGCTGTGGGTCTAAAGCCAGTGGCTGGAGAGATCCCCAGTGTGCCTCTGTGTGTCCCAGCACCAGCACTGGATGGTCACAGATGCCATCTGTCCCATAACTTGGGGTGATCTTGGTTTGTCTGGTGATAGGTGTACAAGCAGTTGCTTCTTTACACAGTTTGCCAGCAGCGGAAATTTTTGTCTGGATGCATTACCCAGGACGTTTAACCAGACAAACTAGATCTCATCTCTGTCAGGCCTGCGGTTAGTGCCATCCTGTTGTTCCACTCTGTGCTTATTTCATGGCAAAGTCCTTCCGTGGCCTTAAAAGTGCTTGAGAAAGGGAACTGTGCTCTCTAAGTCCTTACAGTTCTCTGTGTGCCCACAGGACATACCTGCTCGGCCTGGCTGCTGGGGACATGGGGCTGCAGAAGCAGTCTCACCTCCATCTGGCTACCAGATTTGGCAGCTCCTGACAATTTCCTCCTGAGATTCCAGCTGAAGGGTGCAAACAGCCCCCCACATCATTTCCCAAAGGAAGGCTTAACGGGACATCTTGCTGCTAACTCAAGGTCAGACAGCAACTGTCCCCTGACAGCCTGACACTTGCCTGCCCTGGTGGAATCAGTGACACTTATGTCTCTTGCTACTATCTGAAGCCTGGTGTTCACCTACAACATTAGCCTCAGCTGCAGTTCCAAAAAGGCATGGCTTAAGGAATGGGTTCGGTACTCTTTGTCCTTAACCACTAAGCTGCTGCCACATGAAGAAATTGCGTCATTTCTGTTCTTCTGCCCATTTACCTCCTCTGTCCCACTAGCCAGCTTCCAGCTTGATTTGTTTTCCCTTCACTGCAGAAGCCTTCTGGCAAATCACTACAATGAGCCCAAGAAATTGCTGTAACATCCAGAGAACAGCGTGCCCCAGGACCCCTCGCCTCTTTGCTGCCTCCGCCTGCCATGCTGGTGGCTGGAGAGCAGACCCCCTGCTCACTTGTGAGGCACAGATCCCCGTCTAATTCCTAACATCAGAGAAATTTGGAGAGACAGCTGTAGGCAGAAGAAACTCACGCCAGGACCAGAGAACTGCTGATTAGATGATGACTATGGCTAGGTGTGCCCAAAGAGTTTTTACCCTGCCCTTCCTCGAAGCTCAAGCCCTTTCCAGCCTCAACACCAGACACAAAGAATTTCTCTAGTGAGTATGGATAACCTAGCAAACAAACATAGCCCAAAATGCAAGATGGACAATCTGTCCCTTGCCTGTCCCAATTTTCACTTATTTTAAAGGAGGAAAAAATGAATAGGGGTGTTTTTGTTATTTTTTTTAATAAAATCTAATGTGATGTCTGTATTATTACCAGAGATGTGTTACAAGGACCATAAATCTGACCTCACAGTTCTCATTACCTTCTGTTATCTGGTAGCAATTTTGGGGGGTTTTTATCTCATCACTAAGGGAATAAAAAAATTGGACCTATTCTGTTTCAGTATACCAATTTGCTACGAAAGGTTGATATTCTTGGACAGCAGATGCTTGGAACCTTGCCAAATGGGAGAAGAAAATCGAAATAGGTTTTCTGTTGTTATTACAAAGAGAACTATATATTTATAGGTCTATAACATATCCTCACCTCTTTAACAGTCTGTCAGACAGCTGGAAGTTTTCTAAATTACATGAAAATACCAGTTTTAGGTTCTGTCACTACAGAAACTTAGAGCGGCCAAATCCAGAGAACAGAGCAGAAGTCTACACCAAAAGGATAAGCCAGATGGGAGGGCTCTACATGATGGCAGACTCCACAAAACAGTCTGACTGCTTAGAGAAAGCTGAATGAATTACTGAAAGTTTTTCCTTAGACATCCGTTCATGTTTGATGTGGAATATGTGAGTCCAGATGTTTTCTCCTATTGTACTTTAAAAGAACTCTTACCGCAATGGATAAAAGAGCATATATGTGTAATTCCTTCCACAGCTGCTGGTGAAGGGTGCAATGGCTCCAGCTACTGGGTTGAGGAGGAGAGAAAGCCAGTGAAACTAATCAAGGAGAAAGAGCAAGTGGGAAAGGGACTTATAGATGTGTCTCATACCCTTTGTTTTCCAAAACACTTTCCCCCCAGCCCGACCAACCATCAAATTAAGAAGTGTTAGCTGGCAGGAGATGCTGGGGTGATGTCTGTACAACCAACACTTCCTTTCCATAATTACAACGCTGCTGGAGCTCATGTGCTCAAGGCTGCTCTGGAAGCACTAGAGATCCTCAGAGCAAGAGGCAGTTTTACAGGACAGGTACCCAGGCTTTAATGCTGCTAACACTGATTTATTTGATCATGTCCCCACTGTTATTTCACTGCTGACTGAAAAGCAGGTTGCTAGAGCTTTCAGAGAAGTGCCTTTCTGGAGGGAGCAGGCTAGCTTTTGCAATATCACAGGGGTTGTTTTAATTTTGGGTACTCTTCAAATCTGAGGTAAGAAGTAGACTATTGCCCAGTAGATGGAATTAGCCACAAGGACAGAGCACATACCTGGAGCAAGTTAATTACTCAGTACAGGACAAAAACTAATAGCTGTGAAAAAAGCAGTTGGGGGGCTGACCAAAGTGTATTTAAGGGATTTCACTTTTAAAAACCACTTGGCCTCAAAATAGTCTGTAATCAGATATGCAAAACAGAGCTAACAAAAAAAAATCAGTGAGTTTCTGAAATCTTAAGGCAGGAGGTCTTCCTCTCAAGAAAGGGAGGATGTGCTGTCTCTAGATAGCTTTCTAATTTGGGAAAATAAGTTCTCTCTATACAAAGATGTTGGCAGGCCCACCTAGCTCTTATCAACTCTATTTAGGCTTCCTAGCAAGTCACCACATGGTGTCTTTAACTACAGAGTTAAAGAAAGCTTCTAGCTAAATGGCTTACTGACAAAGATATCTGCTTTTAAACTACACATAAAATAGGTATTTAAAAATTCATCTAAACACCTGGGCTCAGAGGTAAAATATATTAGACGAAGAAAACAACCACACATATCCTAATGCCAACCATTATCAACCATTCATGAACCCTGTAAATCTCACCCCTCAGCCTCTCCTGATCCACTCTACTCTTCTCACCCAGGAAATTTTGCACCAGAACCTTCATATGCACAAGTACAGTCCCTGGAGGATGAGCACAAAAGCTATTCCCAAGGTCAAGGTCTCTTCTGTTGAAAATACCATGCATCTCAGCTTCCTTCAGCTAAGCTGCGAGATGTCAGCTTTAATGCTTCAGGCAATTGTAGCTGTCACCAAATAACTCAAGAGAAAGTCGGCCTTTAAGATATTTGAGAACTTTAACCATTTTCTGGGGTATTCAATTTGCAATAACAAGAAGCGAACTCAAGATCAATATGTAACGCAGAACATGGGTTAATCATAATTTTACTGACAGGCTCATTCACACAAGGGAAACCAGTGCATTTGGAGAAACAAGGTAAGCACTGACTTTTAGAAAGTCTAAAGCTCTTCTATTGGGTACTGATTAGCAGAAATAGAGCTGGTCCTATTCCAAGAGGTTCTCACTGTAAGATTACACTTAGAAATTTGGAAGTTAAAATGTACTTTCTGGGGGCCGAAGAAAAAGCTGGATGCAAGAAGTGGCATTATATAAAAGAGTTCTAAGCTATCAGAAAGATAGAATAGGGGAGAGAACACATTGGTGTGGAAAACCTGAATCAATCCTAAAACCCAGAGCCATTGTTATCCTCTTCCCATCACTTTTTCACAAGCAAACAGTAGCTCCACCCTCCTCTTCACAAAACAGCCAAAGTGGAAAGTGATCTCTGGAGTTCATCTACTCCAACCTGCTTGCTCAGGCAGGGCCATCTAGAGCCATTCACCCATGACCATGTCCAGATGGCTTCTGAATACCTCTAAAAGGGACATTCCACAACCTCCCTGGGTCCTTCTGTGTCTGTGTTTGATCACTCTTGTCCACAAAGAAGATCTTTTCGATGTATAAATGGCATTTTCCCTATTTCAGTTTGTGCCCATTGTCTCTTATCCTTCCACTGGAAACCTCCAGAGATCATGTCGAGCCAAGGCCTCTGCTGTGCCAAGGGTACTTGTTTGAGTCACTGCAAGGGACCATGTCCCAAGTGACAGCTGCCCATGGCCCCCAAGCAGGCTCTCTTGGCTGCCTCCAGCAGTGCCTCTCCTACCGCACCCTGCATTTTCATCTTCTCATTAGAAAGAAAAAAGCCAGTATGGAGCTGCCTCCCCACACCTGTTTTCCTTTCCCCAGCCTCCTTCCCTGTCCTGTTGCCCAGATTATTACCGCTCAGTGCCTCTTTCCTCCTACAACCACCACGAGCACCTCTGCACTGTCTCTTCTCCTTTACTAGCTGCACCCTCACATCTGCCTCACCATCTCTTACTAACTGCTCAAGGCAACCAGAGGTGGATGTGCTCATGGCAACCTCACTCCCAGGCAACCCATGTCCTGACAAGTCTTTAGGAAATTCAAGAGGATGATAGGAAGCAGTCCAGCCTAACCCACTACTCTGATACATTTATGAGACAGGATCAGGCACAAAGTCACACCAGTATTTCTGTTAGTCATTTTTACTCCCTGTCCACTAATTCTCTTCTTTTTGTATTTCCTATTAGGTTTCCCAGCACAAGTGTCAAATTCAGCAGCCTACATTTTCCTCTGTCTCTGCTGGAAACCTTTCTGAAAAACTGGTGTCATAGTTGTAACCACCTTATTACATCAAACTGGTTTTAGACAAGAGTCTGCAAGCTGCTGTAGGCAGATTAGCTCTTGCATCCTTACATTCTCCTTTGGAAGACTTAGGTGAATGTCTTCCAGTCTTGGTGATCTGGTAATATTAATTTTGTCTATTCCTTCCATAATCTGTTCTGCAGACACTTAGGACTGGGCAAGTCAATGTGTGACATCTTTATGACGTGCCAGTCAAAGATGAGAACTGCAGTCAGGATCCTTCCCCTCGAAACATCCACCCTTTTTGAGATGGTGGGAAAGGGGTGCAAACACTTTGCTCTCTCACACACCCACTCCCTGCCTACTGAAAATATATTTTAATGCCCACACTCAGAAGAAAGAAGTAGGAGTTGCTGCAATTTTAGTATACTCATTTTGTTGAGAATTTATACAACCTGCTTGCTTTCTGCTTCCCCCACCTCAAAGGCTCAGAGAGCCAAGCGAGATCCTTTCAGCTGCTCCTGGCAGATTCCCCCCGGCGGCCAAGGCATGCAGGCATCCCTCCTGCATTCCCCCGGTGCTGCAGAGCCCGGACCAACCCTGCTGGTGGTACAGTGCAGCCAAGTCCTCTGGTACCAAGGAGTAAACCTCAGCTGTGACGTCCAACACACGGATTCCCTCTCCCATGCCGAGGAGGTTTTTGTTTAGCTCCGATCCCTGCCCTGGAGGGTGGCACAGATGAGGTGTAAATCCATTCTCGTTCCACCAGAAGAAGAGGTGGTTCCTGCCATCTCTCTGTTTCTGAGGACCAGCTCTCGCATGCATTTACACCCTTGCACTTGGGGGTGGGCGAGGGTGGGGTGTCTGCCTCCCTCACCTCACCGTCGTTTATATCGCTCCTTCCTCAGAGGGCTGTTACAGATTCGAAAAGACCTACCTCCACTTCACTGGCTTTGACAGGAGAAAAAGCCTCCCTTTCCAAGCCTCATCTTACAGGAATGCCCATGCAGACTTTTAAAACATATATAGTGTTTATAATATACCGTATAATCCCACTGTCTTTTATTGAGGAGGACTGATGTGGATTTCCAGTGTTTCATTGTGCAAAAAAATATATAATAAAATATTCTGCCAACCACACTGGCTGTGAAAATTAAATGTTACAAGTGACCCAAATAAAATTTAAACACTGTGTTTCTCATTCTCTCCCAGTGAAGCTACAGCCATCACCAGCTCTGATCCCTGACTACAGATTATGGAAGCAAAATTCCCCATGTACTTCAGTTCTTTCTATATTTTAAAACAAAATCAAAGCAATTAATTTGGTGTAGAATGATTCAGACATAGGATTCTAATCTGCATTTCTATAATCTTTGAGGAAAACACTTGTTCCTGCCTAAATGGTCATAGGTCTGCCACCTGGATGATAATCCTGATGCAATTTCACACTGATTACCAAGGGCTTTTACTGTGGCACGGCTGATCAGAGAAGTAGGCTCATAGGTGATTCTGTAGCAGTCCAAGTGATCTGTAAAACCATTTTACTTCCTTACTTGTTCATTTTTAATACTAACCAAAATTGTTACATATAACACAGCAAAACAGAGTAAAGAAGTAAGAATATTAAAAATTGTTTTAAGCAGTGTAAGCAGAAAGGTGGTGAAGGTGGTGATGAGGCCTGAGAGGAGCCTGCTGATGGATTTTGTTGTCAGAGAGCGAGACAATTTCATTGCCAGGAAGCACTTCTGAGGAGGGGGGAATTGCTAACAGCAGAGCAGCTCCACGTGGCATCCACACTTCTTAACTGTGTGCTTGGGCAGCAGTACAGGCAGTGAAGCACAGAGACATTACCCAAAAGCAGCTGAGGGTTAAACTCAGTATATCAACAACAACCATGAGGGACCACTTTCGGGTAAAGGATTTAACTTACATGGAACAAAATTTCATCAGAGAACCCTTATTTTGAAAAGTAAGGGCTGTGATTACCATTCCTAGACCTGATCCCTCAACACACTGCTTCTGCTACGGACAAGGAGTCTGTGCTCGGCTTCGTGCCAGCCTGCTGTGGTCAGATTTGGGTGTTTTAAACCCTCACTTTGAGCTGATTTCTGTCAGCTCTGACCCCACCACGAGTGGACACTTTAAGAGAAGATCACAGCCAGTTCCCACCAGCCATTAACCTCTGCCTCCCCCAGACCATCCCCCTCGCTCAGAGCACCAGTGCACAGCCACTCGTGTTGCTCCTCTCTCTCATCTGCAGCTGTCCAAGCAAGAGGCAGGTTTCTTTCACTTTCCTCATCCTTCCCTCCTAGGCTGGGATCCAGGACAGTTTCTCCTTCCTCTAAACACAAGGGAGCAAGCAAAGAAGACCTCTCCTGAGCACTCTGGAAATGCAGCTGATGATTTTCACCCTGCATGCCCACGACTTCAGCTTCATGTCCAGCATTATCTACTAGGACTTACAAGTGTACACGCAATGGATCTCTTTAAGTCAAATAAAATATAAGTACTTGTTCCATCCTTCAAATGGAAGCATTTTTATACTTTCCTACAAACCATCAGCTGTTTCATAACCTCAGTATTCAGCTCCTTTCCTCAACTAGTTAACAGTGTTTCCAGAAATGCTCATTTCCAGGATGATGGAATTATTAAATTGGAAAAGACCTCTAAGATCATTGAGCCCAACCATTAACCCAGCACTGCCAAGTCCACCATTAAGCTGTGTCCCTAAGTGCTACATCTACACATCTTTTAAATACCTCCTGGAATGGTGACTCCACCACTTCCCTGAGCAGCGTGTTCCAGTGCTTGGCAATCCCTGTGGTGAAGAAATTCTTACTAATATCCACTCTAAACCTCCCCCAGTGCTATTTACAGTTGCCCTGTTGCATTTTGCTTGGGAGAAGAGAGTGACACCCACCTTGATTCATCCTCCATCTCTGGTTTTGAAGGACAGCTAGAACACACAGCAGCAGCAGCAGTCAGGGTGCGTCAATTTTTAAACCAAAAATAGGACATTCTCCTAGCAGTAAATTTTATTTGTCGCTTAATTTTGCAGTTATATTGATTTTTTTTTTAAACAGTTTGGGTCACTGTTTGCATAAAAGATGTTTTAGAAAAGTACACTGTATTGGTTTTCAAATTATTTGCTGATGTATGCCACAAAAATTTCTGTTCTCTTTGCTGTATGTCCCCCTATATTAGGAAGGGACTTTAACAAAATTCCTAATTCCAGAACAGATAAGATAACAGTACCAAGATGTATTCCTTCTGTCCACTCTTGCCAACTTAAAATCACTGAATTGTCCTAGTGCATTGCTGCAATCTTTTTTCAAAATCCCATTTCACAGATTGCATTGGATTTCTTAGATGCACAAGTGAGTTTCCAGCCAATGCTCGGGCAGAGAAAACCATTCAGCAAGAACACCCCCCTCATCCTGTACTCCTAATGAACACGGAGATTTTACCTGCCCTCTGGAAGCTTTACCCGGTGGATAAACAGGACTTTTCCTCTTTCAAACCTGCAGCAGCCCCAGAAAAGCAACACCTCCACAGCCACCCTGCAGCCAGGTAATTCCACCTCTGTGCAGAAATACAGGATAATTACAGCTGGATTTCCACAGCAGGTGCACTCAGCCCACAGACCTTGCCATCTCCTGGGGAGCAGAGACAACTCGGTGAGAGAAAGAGGCCCTGTGGGGACAGCTCTGTGAAAATCCGAGCCCAAGGAGCACGTTTCAGCCACACATCAGGTTTTGCTGCTTCCACATCTGCTTTCTTTCCCGTGTGGTCTGTCTTTCCCCGGAGCCAGGGGTTCTCAGACCCGTGCCTGGCTGCAGTTGTCCGAGGCAGGTGTGCAGGCAGGCGCTGCTGGCCAGACACGGCCAGGCTGCCGTGTGCCTGAGCCACAGGTGCCTCACGCGTGTCCTGCACCGCAGCCTGGTCCTGCTCCCGACCTCCCTGTGCTGCACTGTGTTAAAAACGAGGTCCAGTTTCCTGTTAAAATTCAAAGGTTTAATAAAAAGACAATAAGGGACAAGGTATAGGGCAAAAGGTTACAGCATCCAGGTGACACCGGGAACCCTTGGCACAGAGCCAAGAGCACACCTGCCATGGTGAGAGACTCTCTTTATATACTTTTCTTATTGCATCATTCTATTGCATATTCATAGACAAGTATACATATTCAAAAACTATTTTACATTTTCCAAGTACTCGTTAGCATGGCTCCTCCTTGGGTCCGCCTTTTTAGAGCATGCGTAGTTTTCTTTGGAGAGTCCAGTATCTTCCCTTGTCCATCGGTGTCCAGCAGATGGTTGTTACCGATAGAGATGTCCTGGGGCAGGGGCCTGTTACACCCATGCTTATCCAACTAAGCAGGTGGTTTAATTGTTTTAAGCTAGGTACATTTTAACACAGCTGCATTAGCCACTACATTTAAGCTAGAACAAAAAGAAGCATTTAGAAGTGATTAAAGCATTTAAAAGTGATTATATTTCTATAACAAAAGCTGCTTCCATAAGGATTGACATTATACACATAGCATTCATTATTTGCGAAAAGCCAACACTATAATATATGTATTTATAACAACCGAAATGTCTGCCACGCTCCCCATGCCGCTCATCCACCAGGCACGCACACCTGGCCCTTGCCACAGTCATCCCGCACGTCAAGGATCCTTGTCAGCAAATTATGGTGGGTAGGTTGCTGCCAGCCTGGGCCAGGTCCCTTTGTTTTCATACATCTGCTGCCATTAGCATTGTTCCGCCCACAACAGAAACCTGACATTGTACCCTGTAGTTTGATGATCAGTTTAGATTTTAGTTACTAATGAAACCAACCCAGGCTTGTAAATACTCTTTTTCACATGTCTGGGAATTGAATGGAGGCTAGCTGCTTCATCAGCAAGAAAGCTGTTTTACTCTTTCAGGTCCTTTTTCCTTAGCCTAATTGCTAAGGTCTCGTTTGTACTTTAAATATTGTTACTTAGTTTGTTCAGGCACTTTTAACTTGCTTGTTCCTCGCTCTGCAGGTTGGAGGTGTCCTTTGTGAGCACAATCCAGTCTGTTTGTAACAGAAGTAGTAAGGAAAAGTCATAATTTTTCAATAAAGCATCTTGTAATTTAGAAATAAATTTTAAAAGTGTTTTCAGTTAGTCCTTTTACTGAAGCAGAAATCTGATGGAGGAACAGGGAAATTGTCTGAGAGAAACTGTGGAACAGAAGTTTAGTGGCATGCCAAAAATTTCTGATGGAAAAAAAGACATAGCAAAGTTGTGATCAGTATTCAGTTCAGCTTACTGGAGGTCTGCATGTGTTACCCTCTGCATGTCCTTCCCTCTTTAATTATCTTGCCAGCTTCAGTGGCTCTCAGTCTCAGGGTCACCAAAGCTACTTGCTGGTAACCTGACTGCCGACAACAACAAAAGACTCAGAATCGCCTGTTTTGATTATTGTTTAATTTTTATTCAATTCACAGTGAGCCCATGGTGAAAAGGGCTTCTTAATGTCTATGTCATGATCTGGAAACTCTCACCAGTGAGTTAAAATAGCTGCCTCTCAGAAGGGAATACAAGTCCAGAGCTACTGGTTACTCAAGAACACCCAAATGCCAGAAGTAGCCATTTCCCCCTAAAAGAGCCTGTCCCAGATGTGCACTTATTCCCCCATCTCCATCACCCTTAGGTGATACTTCAGCTTCTTCTGGTGAAGTTGGCTGAAAAATACTTGCTGTGCAAAGATTGAAGTAAAGCCACAATTAAAACTGGGTGAGGGTGTTGCTGAAGTTTAAAGGAGAAATGCTGAAAGATATTCACAGAGAGAAACATGGAGATGATGGGCATGTCATTTTGCAGCACCGGAGCTCTTTCTGGTGTGTGATTTCACAATGCCTTAACTGGCAGAAAATTTTCAGAAGACCTTTTCAAAACAAAGTTTCAGAAATACTCTGAACTTCTTTAGGCACAGCTCAATCAGGCTTGAGCGGGGGGACGAGAAGGGGAAAATTAAAAAATATAATGGAACACAGGCCAGTAGCCCTCACTTTGCTCTCTAGCTTTTCACTACCCACCTGTGAGGTAATAGCAGCTCTAAGACTGCTGCTATTGCAAGCAGCCAGTTTTCCCTGGGCCCTCTAGATCTGGGTGAGACGACAGCAAGGAAGCTGCAGGAGCCTGTGAAGAAAACACCACTAACACTGAATTGGCAGCTCAGTGCAGGAGGCAGAGCTGTCAGGGATTTAATTTGTCTTCCTCACTCAGACGCTTCTTCGCTGCAGCCACCACTGAGGTCCCTGGAAGAAGGACTGTAAGGGAGGAGGGCATGTGAGAAAAGGTTTTGATAGCTGGCCAGTACCTAATGCTCCTCTTGAAATATTCAGGGAAAGAAAATGGTGTATTCCTTCGACCGCCTCTTCTCTTTCGCTTCTTGAAACTTGATCTCAGTGGTTTTCCTGTGTGAGAAACCCTAGCTAACTAGGAATAGCTTTAGGACATTTAAGGTCTCATCCTTGTGACATCAACACAAGGACATTGATAGGTCCAAGGTTATAGGGGAGAATGAGGTGGTGGTATTACTGTGTAGAAATAGTAATGATTTCATTCACAAGAACTGAGGAGGGCCAGAGAGATGTGCCATTTCATGAAAAACTGTAATACCAACAAATATCTGTAACATGACTCCAAAAAGTCTCTCAGAGTGGCTTTTAAATAATTGAAGAGGGAGTTTAGGTGCTGCTGAATGATGGTGCTCTGGGCATTCAGGCCAAGTTTTCTGAAGTTTACTATAGACTCCAAACAGGGAGTGCATTCTAGCTTGAAAACAGATCTGAGTGAGCATCAAGCTGCCCTGGGATCAAAGTTCGTTAATATTTTAATGTTTCTAACATGACGCAGAGTGCAAGAGAAGTATAAGCCTTGGGGACCATCCTGCTTAATTTATGTAATGAGTCACTACCAAAAAGCAAGGCTGTAGTTCTGCCTTCCTGATGGCACATTAAATTCTGGCTATTCTCAATAGTCCAATCCAGAGGATTAAAGCAACCTCTTCTTCCCCTTTTACATTTTTAACAAAGACAATAGAAAATTAAACTGGTTCAGGACAATAATAGGCAATCAGGAAAAGATGTTGGAGCTGACTGTCATTAGCTATACCGCTTTTCAGTCTAGTATAGAGATAAATCAGATCAGCATTTGGCAAACAAAACAGTCATGCTGGTGCTGGAATAATTGCATGCATTGTCAGAAATGCAAGTAAAGGCCTTCAAATGTTCTGCCTGCTTAACATCAACTCTGCTTCGTTTAAAATAGTCATCTACAGAGCAGACATGATCTGGGGAAAAGCAACACTGTGAGGCACAACTGGGTAACAGTAATCACAAAAGGCTGAGCAGAGCACGTGTGAAGGGCCCCGCCACGGGACATGCAGCAGCAGGCTGGCTGCCCAACAGCAGGACACACGGTGGGGTCAGGGAGAGGACAGACCACGCTGGGCTCTTCTCTGCCCCTAACAATCCCACCTACAACCAGGCAAAGCACTGGTTCTCCAGCTTCATGGGCAGAGGGGCTAGGACAGAAATCTCCCCAGCGAGAGGGTGATGTAGCACAGATCTCTTCTCTATGTAGAAAAGAAAATTGCCAGCCTTAGCCTGCAAGCGTTAGCTCTGTGGTGAGCAGACTGAAACAGAGTGCCAACCTCCAGATAGCTTTGGATGCCGAACACCACTGTGCCATCAACAATGCGTTTTGGCTCTCCTGCTGTCCCTGCTGCCTCTTGTAATTTTGTTTTGCTCAGAGCAGGATGCCAAGGTGAAACCCAGGACAAGTCATTTGTGGCCACTCGAACAGTAAGGCAGTTGATGAGAAGGGCTGTACCTGTGCTCCTGACAAGAAGCTTCCTGCAAGTCACACGTGTCCTGGGAGGTGTCCCCCACCCAAGGAAGTCCATATGGACCACAGCACATTAAAACCGCTACCGCTTTCTCCCTCCCAGTACACCGTACTGGGCATTAAGGGAAGGTCATCTGTGCAGTGGGCATTTGAACTCAGTTCCAGTTTCTGGCCTCCCAAAGCAATGAGTTGTCTCGTCCTGCCACGGCTGCTGCCCCGCAGTGGAAGTGCTGGGTTTCCATGGCTAGGGTGGGAGCTTGCGATTTTTTTAAGTGACTTCAATGCAAACAAAGGCTGTGAGTTTGGCTTGGTCACCAATCCCTGAACCATCTCAATTTTACAGCTTCTGCTGGCAAGATTTATACTGAATTCAGCTATTTTAGGTAAGCTTTAATCCTCAAAGAAAAAAAGAGGAAAGCAGGTTGATGTTCTCCTCTGATAAAGCAACAGACCTCAATATATCAGGCAGCCTTTTTACCTGACAAACAAAGAAGAGAAAATTGTGAAGTTCCATATATGCTGGTGAGTGGTTTTTACCTCATTATGGAAGGCTGTATACACTGATACAAGGTTTTACCCTAGTTTGAAAAGACAGAAGAATCTGATTGTTTTGCTACAGCTTTGTTCATCCCATCACAACACGATTCCCCAGAAGGTTTCACTAAGAATGATGCACTGTTCTGTTTGTGTCATGAAAAAGTGGCACATCTCAGAGATGCTGCAACATGACACTGGCTTGGTGTTTGTAAAAGGCTCCACAGCAGCCAGACAAGCCAAGGGCTTTAGGAGGCAGAATGACTCTGTAGGGGCCAGCTAATCCAGTGGCAACCTGGAGAGCACTGTTGCCTGAAGCTGTTAAAGAAGCACCAATCATTGATCTGGGCCTGCAGTGGATCTCCCAAAATAGCCTGGTACTGGCTATCCTACTGGAAAAGGGAATAGCACAGCCAAAAGCCTGCAAGCATCTGGCACCAACATGCCTCCACATGTCATGAATGCCTGCTAGCAAAGCTTCATATGGCCATTATCCTATGAAAGGTTCATTTGCATATCTGTGCCACTTGGGAAGTGAATATTGTTTCTATTAGCCAAGAGCTGATGACAAAAAAGGGAACGTCTGCCTGGGACATGGTGTGCTTTCCGAAGCCGAGGTGCGTTGGTCGTCTGCCGACACACTGCCATGAGACATGGCAAACAGCTTCACAATTTGAACATGGGAATGGCATCACAGCCAAAGTCATACCTGGCCAGTGTCAGATGTCGACAAAATATTGTACACGCCTAAAACAGGGTTTCCACCTGGCTGCAGCACAAGGTGGGGAGACGTCTGGAAGAAAAAGACCACAACTCCAAGCCGCTGCAGCCCAGCTGTAGGAAGACTGGGCTTGTCACCACTGCCAGCTGAAGGGATGGTGCAGAATTTGAATCTCAGATCTAAAAGCACATTGACCTCTACATTGACCTCAGAGCCTACTGCACCTGCCAAGAGCTACAGGGTAAACTACGTCCCGGTGACTCAGAGAGCACATATGGCACCTTTAGAAGGAAACAGAGATACGACAGCTTCTTCAAAAGCATATGTTCACCTTTCTCCCACACCTACGCAGAAGCACAAGGTGCAGAACATGCTCCACGCACGCATCATCGTCATCGCCACAGCAGAGTACAGTCTGCTCCCAGGAGGGGTAGGGGTGTTGCAAACATTGAGCCCTTAGGCAACTCTCAAAACTCTGCAATGTCTTCATCTGTTGTGGTTCTACCCATGCTGAAGCTGTGCTCAGGCTGAAATCAAATATTTTTGCCTGCTTTGGGCTGGCTCTTTTTCTGGGTCTGGGGCACCAGTTCTCACCCCCAATCAAACGGCCACTGGGGAAGAAGGGGATAGGGACAATTCTGGGCAACATCTTTCTAATATTTGTTTCCTCTTTTAGGCATATCAAACCCAAATTTTCATTTGTTTCCTCAAGACATATGGAGAAAATTGGGTTCTACTTTTTTCACACGACTTCTCTCATTGGTTAAGAGACCACATTTTGGTGTCTTACAGATGACCAGTCAACCCCACTACTACCATAACGGAACAAGACTCCAAGACCAATAGCACAGCCTTGCAAGCCCTTTTTTGCTTTTAAAGAACCTCTTTTAGCCACATTATAGTGAGTCAGTTGTGGAGGAGTAAGGAGATGTTTCCAGCTTGTTTTCCTTTTTTAAAGATCTTTCTGGATAACCTCGTAAACCACAAGTCACTGCACTGCTCAGTAAACTCAACAGAGTACAATATCCCCTCCTACATTATGCAAAAGGACAAGCTGAACAGAAACTGCACATTCCTATAGGCTTTAAAAAAATCAATTATTTCTTTGTTTTTAAATCTGTAAAATCCTATGGAGACTTTTGCCTCTCTGCTGATTTTGAGGGCAAGGACAGCTGGAAAGGGTTTCTGGCATCTGCCACATCTGTGGGGAGGCTTTCCACACAGTGTGAAAGCCCCTCTCCTGATGTGGCTGGAAAGGCTCTCACCAAATCACAGGAGTCACTCACCAGCCTCCTCTATTTTTACTGAGTCGATAAAGGAAATTCTCACTGCCATGATTGACTGATTCTTTGATGGAGCTGCAAAGACGCAGGAGGCATAATATCAGCTGCTGCACAGACGTCCCAAACATATGCTGCTGGTACCCTCAGTCTTGGGTTGAAGCTACCCTGTTATTTTAGTATTGGATTTATCCTTCAGCAGCAAGTGCTAATTGTTCCACACCAGGCTGCGATGCTGAGGCCTCTGCAACTTGTCACTGCAGACCAGAATGATATTAGAAAAATCAATTTGTGACTTAAATAAGGAAAGAACAAAACAGTACAAAGAAAAGATACTACACTCTGTCACAAATATCCAAAAGACAGCATCATGAGCCTTAAATGCCTCAAATAAGAAAGTTTTGAGTTGTTTCAAAACAAAACAAAAAAAGAAACAAAATTATTTGCCAGTACTTTAAATAAAACAGTTTGGTTTATTAGGCACTCCCAGAAAAACATGAATAAATAAAAAGATGTAAAACCAGTAATAAATACTTCTTTATTGGTAGAAGTATTGTAGCTTTGGGGAAAAGGCAGTAAGTTCAATGAAAGGAAGTATACAGCTGCCATAAAATGGACATTTAATTACAGCAGGACCCTTCAAACTGGAAAAGAAATCCATGAGTAGGGAATATGCTAGAGGTTTATAAAATCAGGAATAACAAGGAGACAGTGAAAAACAACTAATCCTTGTCTTTTCTAATGTAATAACAAGGAGGCATTAAATGTTCCAAACAAACAAGAGACGCATCTTCTTATTGGCACAGACTTACCCTGAGGATTACCCACTGATCACAGGGGAAATTATGTGTTTGCATGGATTCAAAAAGCAATTAGACAAACCCATGGAAGGAAAAGGAAATTCATCAATAACTAATAGGCACTAGGGCTCTTCCACTGGTTGAAGATGTTCCTGAAACATAAGTCACTGGCGTCTGGGAGAGTTTCATCATCTGATCCATTATGGTCATCCATCACTTAAAAATCACATAATCAAAGAATGGTTTGGGTTGGAGGGGACCTTAAAGTTCATCACTCCTTAAAGCCACATCCAACCTCGCCTTGAACACTCCCAGGAATGGGTCACGCACAACTTCTCTGGGCAACCTGTTCCTGTACCTCATCACCCTCACTGTAAATATTTTATTCCTAATATTTCATCTAAATCTACCCTGTAATCTAAATCACAGCTGCCATCAGGAGGTGCATGAGACCTCATTAGCTTAAACCCCTCCCAGGGCATCCACATGGTTACACAGCCTTTCAGAATACAAAACACAGACAACAAAACAGACACAGAAAATTAAGTCCCATTTTAAACTTCAACAAGGTAAAGCAAGAAAGCTAAGATTTTTTTTTTTTATATCCT
This sequence comes from Melanocharis versteri, assembly GCA_013397845.1. Taxonomy (NCBI): domain Eukaryota; kingdom Metazoa; phylum Chordata; class Aves; order Passeriformes; family Melanocharitidae; genus Melanocharis; species Melanocharis versteri. Next base: position 504,937 of record VZTG01007434.1, on the reverse strand, counting down.
CTTCAGATTGATATGTTGGGGTGAGGGACAATATCTATAGCAAGCAGTAAGACCCTGTGTGATTAGGAGATGCTCATTATTTTCTGAAGTTTACAGTTTCCCAATGGCAGGACAAAAACAGAAGAATGCTTTCAAAAGCAGTGTTTCATGAGAAATGCTTGTCACTGAAACAGTGCATTTTAAAAACTCAGAGGAGATCGAGTACCTGTGTTTGAATATATTTGTAATTTATTTTGATTTTTCGGGCACACATGACAGGTTCTGCAAATTCACACTTATCCTTTTTCTTATATTGCCACCTGGTGGTCCTGGGCATGTGGAAGCAATCAACTCACTGATTTTTCAGTGAAATGACCACAGTTCAGGCATTTAAAATAGCATCCATTTATTTTCCTCTGTGATAAAAGGTAAGAAATTTTTTAAATCTAGAGTTTTAGGGGTGAGGGGCTGTTTGGGTTTACAACCAATATAATGGCTCCTGTGTCAGCTCTCAATTATCTAAATAGATGGCTGCAATGGCTGCCCCAAGTCACAGGGAAACAGTTCGGATGGATTGCAGCTCTGCTGTGGGCTCTGGACACCTCCCTGGGATGGGTGCCTTGCTCCCTGGGGACAGGCACTCCACACTCAAATGGAGGCAGGAGATGGATGAGCTTCCAGCCAGAGCCAAACCATCTTTCCTTTGCCCTTTCCACCTCACAAGTGGTGGAAGCATGGTATAAGGACATTTAACTAGTATTGCAGAAGTTCTTTTGTTCCCAGAAGCAGCGTGCCACGTGGCCAGAGCAATTTCCGAGTTCCCATCTGGTGGGGATGTTGGAATACCCTGCGCAGTGGGTATGGGGAAGGTCCCAGCTCTGCAGACACACATTAAAATCTGCAGCTCTCTTTTGGGATTGCATCACTACCCCACATAGCCAAGTGCATGCAAAGGAATAGTGTAGGAAAGGGACATGATAAGGTTGAAGAAGAGAGAGTTGTAGACTTGGACTTCATAAGGAAGGAAACTGTACAGCAGACTTTAGGCACATGGTCTATTGTAGAGATTGTGGGCACTTGCCCAGTTTGGGGTTTCCCAACACAGGAAAGACGATGTTAAACTGGAGCAAGTGCAGCAGACGGCCACCAGGACAGAGGGAGCTGGATCAGCTGCCCTGTGAGGGAAGGTGGAGGGATGGGCCAGGTTCAGCCTGGGGAAGAGAAGGCTTTGCAGGCACGGGGTAGCAGAATTCTGATACTAAGAAGGAGACTGTGAAGATGATGGAGACCAGCTCTTCACAACAGAGAGCTGAAGGAAGGTAAGAGAGGGCATAAACCAAAACAAGAGAGGTTCCGAGCTGAGAGAAGAAAGGTTTTCACCATGAAGACAGTCAGCGGTCAAACTGTGCAGTCTCCATCCTCTGAGAATTTCAAGACCAGACTGGAAGAAGTTCTGAGAGGCTTGGTGTGATTTCGCAGTTGACCCTGCCTGGAGCAGGTTGGAAAAAGAGACTTCCTGAGCTCCCTTCCATTTTTAATAATTATATGATCCTATTGCTCTTTGAAACATAATCTGTTTTTATTTCAGCTTTGAGCTAGCAATTTTCAGTACCACTAATCTATGGAAATGCACTTTTGAGCAATTAATAGGAATTGCAAAATTTCACATCAGATACATAACTCCTGTTTTGAGTTATGACAATACCTTTTACATGATAAAACACACCAAATTTTTTTTTATGGGTAGAAAAGGTTGAATCTGGCATTTCTCTAGTAGTAGCTAAGCAAAACCGACATTTATAACTTTTTATTGGCTTTAACAGACTACACTCCATGCACCTGTAACTATAGGGATGGTCTGCCAGCCTGAATCAATGCTCACCAGCTGTAAAGGGGCTCCCACTTCAACTAGTCCCAGTGGCCTTAGTGACCTGGAGCCGTTACTGAAGGCACAGCAATGTTTATCATATAAAGAGACTCTGTGCACAGTGCAAAGAAGCAGAAGTTTGACCAAAACACCCATGAGAGGCTTCTTCATCACACTTCTAGCACCTGTGGAGGTCAGACAGACCCACCCTGAAGACCTAGACAGAGCAACCTACAGGCATCTCAGGAGTTTCCCTGCACTGCAGCTATTTCAACTTCCCTGGCTGAACTTCTTCTGCAGAGAGAGAATCATGTGTCACAGCTCAGTGCTCTCTGTGGATAGTGGTGAAAACCTGTAGCATCCAGAGAGCGGAGTATAGGATTGCCTGCCATGCCAAAGGAAAAAAACTTCAACAGCAGAAAGTTCCTACACTCTAAAAAGTGTGTCTCTGGAGTGCAGATACTCTCTCAGAGAGGCACATCTTCATATGATAACTTGCAGGAAGGAGACTCTCCAAGATTATGAAACAGAGAGACAAACATAATGATTGCTTTATCTTGAAAAGCACTTGGAAAGCTTCCCTTGGGGAGACTGCAGTCAATTCATTTTTGTAGAGGAGAAAAGTTCCCCCCACTGGCAGGTAGACAGCTTATGCTTTAGCAAGGGGGCAGGGCATGCTGCTCACACGTATGCCAGTAATTTGTTGTCAGGGAGAAAGGAGGTGATGAGGCTGGACAGGCTGTGTAAATACCAAAAGCCCAAAAACTAGATAAGGAAGAATCAGAGACACAGAAGGCAGAACGGAAAATACCATTGGTATAAGAGGATGTTATACTCGATACATATGAATTCTCCTAGGATCACATATTAGAAAGCATAGGATTATCTTACAAGAACAATAGGAAGAGAGAGGAGGCTGTTGAGAAAATAAGGATTGGTTACAGGAATATTGAGGGGCCTGCAGGAATAGAGAAGAGACCAAGAAGGCAAAGCATCTTCTTAGAAGAAGAGGGGGTGAATAAAGAGACAAAAGCACTTAGAAAAAACAAAATGAGGCAGGATAAGATCGGTGTTAACACAAGCTTTTGAGGCAAGGGGAACAGCTCTGCTGCAGTAAAAAAATTTGTTTGCTGCATCCCTTGTTATTTCAGCTGGGATCTGCTGGAGTCCATGTAAGGGTGACACCACCGTAACACAGTGATTACCTCAGGCACACCACCTCCCCTCATCTGTGCAGAGGTAATGTTGGCTGAGTCCTGCAAACACAAATTACGTGGAGCAGCTCTCCTCAAGGACTTCAAGTCCAGGGCACCTCTGGTTGGTAGAGCTACCCCAGGATACTGGAGCTAGCCCCGTTATTATGGTACAGCACTCAGATTTGCCACATGGTCTACCCTAAATTCCCTCCAGCAAGAGAGAGATCGTTTCTCGCTTTATTTTTGCATTACAGCATAGGATGAGCTGCTGCAGAAAATGGCAATGTTTGGATATGCCACTGAACACAAATACAGTCACTAAAGCTGGTCACACAAGGTGACAGCAAGAGCTCTGCTTGAGCAAGAGTACCAGGCCTGGCAAGGGGAGCCCACAGCCCCCCCGGCTCCCTACCAGCAAACGCAGAAGCAGGATAAGAGGAATCTGGTAGTTGGCATGGGAAAAAAGGCAGCTCCTGGCTGGGCGAGAAAAGTGTCTGAAGGGATATCCCACAACTGTTTGAGGGCGTGCCAGTACACAGGGCAAAACTGGGAGTGGTTGGAGGGTCAAGGGCTGGGCAAGTCACGGGGTAAACATACTGCCCTGCTGCCTCAAAACTCCCACTGCAGAGCCTGACAAGGACTGCTGGCAAAAGAGCAGTAGTGGGGCACTGCTGAATTGTGCTCAACAACTCCCACCTCCACCAGCTTCCAATGCACAAAAGGCAAATTCTGATTTTTGTCCTGTCAGTGATTTTGTCTCATCTTCTGTACAGCTCCAGATGCTCCTTAAAACAGAGCAAGTAATATTTTTGCTTCCCATTTCAGTTATTTTAAAGTTTCCTTATTTGTAACAGCCACTTCTTTTAAGTGAGATTTGAGTCTAAATGAGGACACAGCTGCTTCCTCCTCTTCCCTCATCTCTGCATTAGCTGCAGTTGGCAGTGAGCCTTGAAGCATTCTCATTTCTTCATGTTAAATATTTTGGAAAACAGAGATTAGTCAGAGTTACCAAAGCGATGTTTTCAATAGCTCAGAGTTCAATAATTGACTTCCTTGAAATTTTCAACCGCTTCTAGTTACTTCTGAAGTCCCAGCCCACAAGACATACAACAGCAGGGTAACACACTTTTTTTATGGCTTAGCATGATGCATAACCTGCTCCTTCTTTGCCATTTCATAACTGAAGAAATTAACACAATCAATAGCTTGGCAGCAGTGTTTAGGGAGCCTGCCGCGTGGAGCCCAGGCAGGAGTTCCTCAGGTAGAATGTCAGCATCCCACATCCTCCCAGTTTACACAAACAGCTCATTTTGTTCTCCTGATCCACCAGACACCACAGTATTGTCACCTCTAATGTCAGGGTTAGCCTGGCTTTTTGGTCCAACACAGACTTGAGGATGCCTACACCTACATCCTGGAGTGAAAGATTTAAGATTGCTTTGGACAATCTCAATAACCATTTGATTTTGGTTATAACAACGAGACCCATGCCATTTCTTGCTTGTTTTGTCACACATACCTCTACTGTGAGATGAAACAATCCTCCTCCTTTAGGCCTGATTACATAAAACAGTTTGTTCACATCTTTGACCACAAAGTCTCTTCAAAACAAGCAAAAAGCCAGTAAATACTGATACTATGCATCCAAAATCTTCATGGCATGGCTTTACCTCAAATGTATCAAAAGGTATTAGAATATTCTTTACTAAACTTCAGTTTGTCCCATCAATTTTCTCAACTCCATTTTCAGTGGCACTGTACAACATGCAGAGAATTTCAGAGCGCCACGTACACTGACAGCAGCTCATTTCTTAGTACTTTTTACATGCTGATTTACATTTTGAAAATACATGAGTGGATTTATGAGAAGATAAAGGTGTACATAAAGTCACACCTACTAAATGCATAGCAAAGTGATATCTGAGCAAAGATAGTATCATACATAAAATATTAATCATGAGTCGAGGTGTCTAACCTCTAACTTAATTGAAAATTAGAAGTGTCTATTATAAACATGTAGACTTGGGGGACCAACAGACTAATCTGGAGAATTTAAAGCTGGAACAATGAGGTGTATTCTCTAATGCGATTGAGTCACAAAGTCCCGGGGGTAATAGAGTGGATTACTAAATCATCTAGTAGCTGATGCTTGTTTAATGACAGCATTTCACAAAATAAAAGACAGGGACAACTAATATGATGTTTCATTGTCACCAATACCCAGAAGCGGCCACATAACAAGATGTACTACTATTGGAAAGAACTGTACAGTATCATCATCTAATTGTAAGATACAAGATTACAATTGTGACACAGAATAAAGTTCCACTTTTGGCAGCTTTTTGAAACCTCATGAGTGATGCCTTTCTCTTGCCAGGATATAGTTGCTTAAAAATTCCCAGACAAGTAAAATACAACACTCAAATGCTTGAATGCTAAAGCACACGTAAGGAAAGCACTGGGTACCACAAGTAAAATGTAGCAAATCATCTTTATTAGTAAGTTATTTTTTTATTCCCCTGTCCCCATTTTAAACAATGATTTTTTTTAATGGCTGAAAAACAGAACTGAAAATGAAGAGCTAAAATACAAAACCTTTCAAGGCATAATTACTTTGAAAAGAGTATAGCCCACTTGGATAGAGCTGCACTCTTAATCTAACTATCCAACACAGTAAAAAGTTAAACACAATCCCAGTTACCTCTGCACTGCCAGTTACACGTAGCAAGCAGTTCTGGAATAACAACAATTTCATTCTCAAAGTTTAACTAATTTCTAAATTAGACTTTGGAACCAGATACAGACCTGCTGACGTAAAGTCTTTCTGAAGTACCCTCAGTCTATTAGCACTCTACTTAAATTACACTGTGGGACAACTAAGTTAACTTGTTTTCACCAGAGCAAAGAAGGAGCCCTCAAAAAGTCAGGAAGAGCCCGAAGGCCAGATAAGGAATGGCTGCCTCCTATTAGCCCCTGCCTAGTGATATCCATAAGCTTTTCCAGTCCAAACTGTAGAGGATAGCCCTCCACCAGTCTAAGAGGTGGCTCTTCTATCACACTCAGCTCAGAGAGGGCTCACAGGGGAGACTCAGGAAGATTTAAGTGGTCTGTGAGTTCAGCTTTAAGCCCCACCTGACCAAGAAGCATGAATTCAACCCTGCACAGCAGAATAAAGGAATAAAATCAAATAAGCAGCCCTGTCCAAGCATGTGAACACAAACTACTCCTTCCAGAGGCAGGTGGCCTCAGATCTGGACCAGGGCTGTAATACACATTCAAAGGCAATCAGAGAAAGCTGCATGTTTAACCCTGATCTCTGGCTGCACATGCCTACACACACACTGGCAGCACTGGCAGGCCAGCCAACAGTTAAGTTTAATAGCAGAGGAGTTGAAAAAAAAATTCAGTACTCCAGGTGGAATCTCAAGCACAGAAGAACCCAAGTATCGGCAGCTTCCCACCTACCCTTCAAGTCACAGTGAACAAAGCTCTCCCATTATCCTCCCATGCCCTACCCCACCTCCCATCCCTCAGTTCCAGGATATGCACCAAACAAAACATATACTTCATATTCCCAGAACTGCAGGATTAGAAAAATATTTGACATTTCAAACTTCCACCAAAGTTGCTTTAATAAGTTACATGTCAGATATTTCGCTTCCCACAGCAGAAAACAGAAAATTCAATAATCGAAGTGGCTAAAAGTTGAAATAAAATGCTGTGAATCTGTTTGGCACAAACAGGCCTGCTGTCTTTGCTAAAGAGCAAATCTGTTGACATTGAATATTTTCACACAGTGATCAGCTCCACAACTTGCAAGCTGCAACCACTTGCTGCTGTTCTCATCATTATGTCCAGCTCTGCCTGCATGACGTCTCCAACATAAGCGTTTCACAGCAAGAGCATGACTTTGGCTGCAACAAAAAAAATCCATACGTAACTGCAAAATGTTAAACACGGTTGGGCTTGTGAGTGTAAACATCAACATTCATGTAATTAGTACTCTTCAGTTAACACTACCAACTGAGGAAAAACTGACTTGTGACAACCAGCAGGTATTAAGTTCTTATTAAGTAGGGTCATTAACACTAATGACATTTTATCCTCTCACCCATCAATAATTCAAACAGCTATTGATTTTCAGTTTTACCACATTAAGCTGGAGGTCAAGTATCTCAGTTACTTAGATATGACAGATTTCTGGCTTTTAGCCTGCTATTTCCTGTTATCTGGTGTCTCTTTCCCATTCACTGCAAGCACACACACGCCAAAGTCAGCATCAAATTCCATTTCTGTTACTATCAATGCCAGTGTGTGATAGAAGAACCCAGGAGAGTGCTTCAAGCGAAACATTCCAAGTCTCTCCACAGTCTCTCTAGCTGTCACGGGAGCAGCCCCACATACAGCTTGTCATTACTTTGGTTTCTGCTGGAAGCTGCTCTCGAGAGCTTGCTGTCATCCACTCCAAAATGGAGTTTTGCTGATGTATATAGACAGTGATGCTTCCCGTTCTGTCTTTTCTAAGTAGGGCCAACAAAGAGTAATACTTCTCAAAGCATTTGCATAGTATGAAGTATTTTGGGTTTTACCCCTCCCTCTGTTTTTTGTTCGTATTTGTTGGGAGTTTTTTTTAATACATCTAAATAACCAATATTTTTATTTCTGGGTTTTGCTTCAAGACATCTTTAGACTTTCAGGGATCAAACTTTTCCTAAAAGGATAAAAATTTCTGGTATAGAAATAAACTGGAGTCATATATTTTATACCCTAATAACTGAACTCCAGCACTGTTAGTCTGAAGAACAATATTTCACTCTGAACTCACTTCAAAAGACATACCTGTTATCTATCTCAACACTTGTGGTCCAGTCAGCCACTGCTGGTTCTTTCCCACTTTGCTTCCATGTGTACAAGATAATCTTCCCGTTCTCTAAGCCTACTGCAACAATGTATCTATCAAGAGAATAATTACATTTGTTTCACTAGAAATTACAGCAGACAGCTCAGTGAGGTCAGTCCTAATGCAGGATAGAAAGAACTAGCACTCAAGAACTGTTGTTGCACCTTGCCCTTCAAATCAATATTTACTTTCTCATGAAAAAATTAATACATCACAATTCGCATCAGAGCTGCTTCACAAAAAAAATGAGCAAAGCAGAAGCCTGCTACATATATTTGGTTGGGAAAAAATAAGGAGATTATCACAACATCAATATTGTTGGAAGAATTAATGTGTTTCAGGTGTGTTCATGCCTTTCTCCCTCCCCTCTCCCACTTTCGTTTTTCTCGTTACACTGTTCAGAGAAGTCACCATACACCTGAAAAGGTGGCTAGAAAAGAAAAAAATGTAGAGATCATTCTGTTAAAGAACGGTCAAAATAATTGACAGGCAGATTTTGGGAGCTATTTAGCCTCAGGAAACTAGTTGTCTAAAGGTACAAATACTAATTTCAGAGTAAATACAAAATGACATAACAGAAAACCAGCAATACCTTCCATCAGGAGTAAGCACATGGCTGATACCAACAGCAGTCACAGAATCCCCAGCATCTAGCACTGTTGAACAAGGCTTGACTGAATCCAGCACATTCCCTTCAGTAATCACTGACAAATCACACTGGCCCCAGATAATGACCTGTAAGAAACAGAGTCACCTAGGAACTTTCTCTTCAATCTTCTTGAAAATGCACGTACAAAAACATAAGGAATAACTTAATTAAAATAATTCCACGGCACAGAATGAAGTGGATGACCTGGAAAAAGGTAAAAAAATCTCTACCTACAAAGATTCGACTCTGTAGACAGTCTGTCTGATTTCATTAAAGTTACTGACAACAAAACCAGATTCTGTTATGAAAGTCAAATAAAAACTTGAGACCCATAGAATTATGTGACATATGCTTGTCTTACTGCATAAAAAAGAAGGGAGAATGTCCAACTGGCAGCCAACAGTCTTGGATATACATATTCAAGCACTTTATTTAGCTTATGGAAGTATCACTGATTTCTGTGCTAATACATGCAAAAAGATTTTTGTGTATACATAAAATATTGGCTCATTAGAACACAGTGTTTGTTATTCTAAAATACATTTAAAGTAACTCTGGGCTTTCTAAATTACTTTAATATTAATTACCTTTTTGTCCCGACTACCAGTAATAAAATACTTGCTATCTGGTGTCCAATCACAGGACCAAATGATTCGACTGTGAACAGCTGTATTTTTATCTGTGTATGCACAGCAAGTGAAGACTGGCCCTGGAATAAAACATGTAGAGGAAAAGCCTTCTTTCAATTACTTTACATATTAAAAGTAATTGTTACTCTTACTTAACTCTATGTCAGAACTGCAGGAATACTTGGACGTTATTCCACTCATCTTTAAAGCAACTGGGAATACTTAGGACTACATGAGTATTTTTTTCCCAGCACTTACCACAGTGATAACTAGCACCTGTTCAAGACCGTATCAGCCAGCCCTTATAGCCCTAAAACAGTAGGAACAGTTCAATCTTTTACATGCATTTCTTTTTAAGAAGAATTTAAGTCCAAGTATAACACCTTCAGGTTACTTCTATCAAGTGTTTTTGAGAACACTGACTTCAGAAGTTTTTGGATAGTGCAACATTTACCATGTGTTCATGTTCCCCCAGTAATTTCACTTGAGCTCCCATCTAGCAGCAAAGCCCCAATTGCTCAAACCATAATGGTCCAATTGTAAAGATTAATGTCTTCCCAAAGAGACAAGCTGCCATTTCAGCATGTATACAATCAGGCACTAAATCTGATCAGCAGATCAGTAAATGGGAATGCTTTTCCTAAGTAGAAAAGGTTGTAATTTTGGAGCATAGACTTTGAATAACCACTTCTTGAGATGCCAATAACAGCAGCTTTGCTTTACACTAGTAATGATGTTATTTATAGACAGAAGGGTTATTGATGAACAGATGAAAAGAGGATTTCCTCTACTTGCTATGAGTATTCATGATCCTTACCCTGAAACATTGTGTAACTACTGTGGACAATATGCCAGGCTTTAGAATAGAAGTCTGAATAGAACAGAAATTCAAGCCAGGATACAACCGGACACTGTCTGAAGAGGCCAAAACTCACTGCCAAGTCTCTAGGAACATTCTATAGAGCCCAGCAGTGTTTATATGCTATTAAGCCAAGAGTGCAATGATAATCGCTTTCAGCACAAGCATCTGTTCTAGGATTCTATTAAAATGTTCAATAGCAATCTCCTCATGATTTTGCAAGGCTCAAAGTCTTAATGAGAAAGTCAACTGAATCCTTACTATCAGCTCTTTTTCCAGACATAGCCAGTCCTAGTCAAATTAATCAATTGTGTAGGATTATTCGAAAGCCACACCAAAGACAGAGATTAATCCTATCAAGAGTCTCAAAGTGTCATGCCATGCAAGCAGGGACAAGGCAGCCTATGGAGGATATGGGTGCAGCACTAAACCTTCCGGCTATGCCTGCACAGAACTCGGCGATGAAGGCTCTCCTTGACAGAATGCCAATCTGAAGTTCAGCTTGTATACTTGGTTTCAGTAAGTCAAACAATCACATGCAGAAGGCACGAGGACTAGCAGACTTCATTACATCCATCAATTAAACACCATCTAAAGCCTGATTATATCCTTCTCTGCATTTTAATTTCCTTTCTATCTTCCCACACATTAATTGCAGTTCTTAAATCCACAAGAGCCTATAACACTAATAATTCTTCCAAGTTGTAAGCAAAATGTCCATTAAAATATTTTATCAATTCTCTTTCAAATATTTTGCAGCCAAAAATATTGAACAAACTGCCAAGTCTACAAATGTGTATACCCACTTCGTATATCTTACCTGACTCCGAGGAATCTTGTTTCCTCCACAGTGACCAATTCCTGTCTCTAGAAACAGCTAGTAAAAATCTGTCATCGGGAGAAAATGCCAGCTGAGTAACAGTCAGATTGTGAAAAGACAAAGTCTGCAGTTTCTTCCAAGAAGCAGTGCTCCACAAAATAATTGCTGCATGTTCTTTTTTGGAAGCCTGTATGGATGGAAAAAAATATCAGCGCGAATTAATGAGAGCAAGTATAAAAGTCACACATTTCCAAGTACTAAGATATTAGACAGCCTGTTTTAAGGCTTGCAATCAAGTAAGACCCAGCTTTCCTCTGGGAAGTTGCAATATTGTTCCACTACTTTCTTCTAATGCTGGCAATATATCAGTAAGAAAACATTTCACACCTGTATTTGTTGCAATTTATCTTACTAATACCTTCAAATGAATCACACACAATTTAGGAGTACTAACTTACTGGCAATCACTCTCACCTTTGCAAGGCAACTGTCACTTACACAAAATCTTTCACATTTTGTGAAAGAACAGAATTCAGCCCTAGAAATCTGATAGCACTTTTCACTAGGTGGTGCTAGAATCTTTTCTTACCTTACATGCTGAGGCAATTACAGTGTTTGAATTATTGCAAGCAACACAAAAAATTTCATATCCATGTCCATACCTGAAATACACATGAAAACAAATTTAACACATCACAATCATTTTTGCGGTCTGTACCAAAGTTCTTATATTAATTTAAATCCCTTTTCAAAAATGAAAGGCACCTGCCAGGAACTTCTCATCACTGTTTCAGTATTACAACCCAAATAATTTGTTCAGCATTCAGTTTAAACATCTGCACAAATTCTTCCATTAGAAACTGGCTACAGAAAAATCTCTCCAGTCCATTCCAGAGTCTTAAAGCATCAGCACTGCAAAAGCTACCCTAATGACTAACAAAGCAGATTAAAGCAGCATTTAATGTATCCTTATTTTCTTAAAAAGCAACTTTACACTTCCAATAAAAATAATAAGCCACATATTTGAAAGCCACTGAAGAAATATGCCACAAACATGCAGTCAAAGGATGCCTGTTCTGTGAAATAGTGTAAGAAGATTTCTGAACTAAAGGACAGGAATCATGCTGGAAAAGGAAAACACCTCTGTAAAACCCCCAAAATTTCTAGCCTTCTCCAGAAATACATTTTTTAATCAGTCTTTGCATGAGTTCTGCTGAAATCCAAGCTCATATATCCAGATGGTATTTAACTAATAAGGACAAATTCCATACAGACTAAGACAAATTAAAATCAGTCACAAAAAAGACTGGAAGTAAAGTAAAATTGGAGATGCAATCTATAAACAACAGACAAGTATCAGCTCAATACCAGCTAGGTGGGGTGGTCTCCTGTGATTCTCCTAGCTCTGAAGAGATGGGCAGTTCTCTTAATAAACTCTTTCGGTCAGCAGTGTTAACTTCGTACATGGGACTGATGTTCATGGGATTTCACTTGCAGCCAGAACAGTCACCTACTTAAACGACAAATTACTGTCTGGACCTGCTGAACTGAGTCCGAAGCATCGCTGCTGGGCATATCCCATCAACAGACTCCCACAGTCATGTCTGAAGACTGGGAATGTACTGGCATTTATGAAATGTAACTGTGCCTGGACCATTTAACTGGGGACTGGTGCATACCCTTAATTGGAACGTTAAGTTGCAAATTTGAGTGTATCTTTTAATGATGAAGGTACTACTGCATGCCTTATTCTTAATTTGCCACCAGCAAGAGTTTTATCATAATGCTTACATTTAAAGCACATTCCTGGAGACCATTTTGTAGTGAAAACCACTGCAAGTCAATTTTCTAAAACTTAAAAAATAATATTTATTGCATCAAAAGTATAAATTTCCTGAAATGCAATGATGGGAAAATAACCTATGAAACAAATCCTCAGTTGTTTTGGTTTTAATCTCCTAAACGTAGTATTGAAGAGCAGTTGATGGAAACATTTCAAGCTTCTGCATGCAATGCTGCTTTTGCTAAATGGAAGCGCCAAAATGTAGCAATTCTTATTAAATTAACAGAAAACACAAAATATTGTCTCTTGCAAAGTCACATGACCTATCCTAGGTCAGACCAGCAGCTGGAATAGCCCACTGTTGTCTCCAGGAAAGAAGATTAAGCTACTGGCAATGGGAGATGCTATTTTAAAAGAATGCGTATGAGCCCTGACAGCATAGAACTACAACACAGTCCCATCCTCTGATCCCATAAACAAAATCTGATTTCCTAGCTACATAGTACACCACCAAATAAAGGTTCACAATGGAGAGAAGTAACTGCGTGAATGAATAATGAAATTATATTTTCAATCGCAAGCAATTTTGCCTCAGCGTTGTGCAATTCATAGCATTTTTTTAATGCATAGGTAAACTGAATGGACTTTCAAGTGTCCAGACGAATTAATGCAGTAATTTTTTAGTGTCAAAAAGGATCTCTTCCAACTTCCAAGTGTATCATATGAAGTGTACATACATATAAACATAAATATTTATGTCAACACTCAGGCTTTAATCGCAGCATGCTGCATATGAACTCTCTATGATAATTTTCCAAGAGGATAAAGATTAGCATATTCTCACAAGATTTACCATATTTTTAAAGTTATTATATTATGTAAAAAATCCAGCAAGTTCTTCATACTAAAACCTCCTCAAGTAAACACTTTTCAGAACCCAACACTAATCCTTCAAAATTTGGTGTCAAGTTAGAGCTAGGAATACACAAATGTCAATGACAAACAAGCTATTTTTAACAAGTCAGTGCCTCACACTGTTCTTCTGCTGCTATGGCAACTTGAAATCTACATCATGCGATTTCATGTTACTTCTTTCAAGATTATTCTGAGCAAAAAATCTGAAAGTCTATGAATGCTTTACATCTTGCTGCTCTTGCATAAAATAATCTATATCATTAGCTGTGTCTCTAAAAACAGAAAAAATTGCTCAGATAAGTCATCTGAAGACCATCATAAAACAGAGTTATTTTAATGAATGCAGGATATAAAGGCAGATAAGCAGTACTCCCATAGCAGAGTATAAAATATTAATGTCCCACTAGATTTTGTGAAATGTCAAAGGCAAATGAAGAAGAATTTTGGCCTTGGCTCCTTTTCACTACTTAAACATCCCTTATCAATCTACTGCTGTGAGCGCATTAGCAGCCATAGCATGCACAGGAGAAACAGTTAAAGTAACAGTTAGAAATTACAAAATGTGCAGCTATGCTCTAACATCCACTGGCTTTCCTCCTAAAAGCACTTTTTAGTACAAACACAGTAACAGAGCTTAAAAGCATTCAAAGCAGATTTACTGCCCATTTGAAGGCAAAAATGAGCTCCCACAAACTTCCCCCTCGGTCAAATGAAAGCAAGCTGCAAAGTGTTTTCCCAAAGCTTTTTTAATTTCCTCCCTCCCAACTGAAGTCACAAAACTGGTAACATATAGAGGTAACTGAAACCATCAGCAAAGGCTCAACATACTTTTTGTTCTAGTCTGAGACCCCTTCCAGGAGATTCAGATAAATAAACCCATAAGAGGTTGAGATTATTCAATTTCTTTGTGCTATACTTTGAAGATTGATACTAAAACTTTGAAGACTGTGAAAGCATAGCCTCATGTTACTGGGATCCTCAGGGAACAAATCAGGTGACAACATTCATGTGAAAATTGTTGAGAATTTCAGAAAAGGAAGAAAACACAGGTGAAGAATTATAAAACCCTGCAATCTCAAAACAATTATCATGACCACGTAACTCCATTATCTATGCAATTGACAACCACTCTATCAGCATGCAATACCCAAACTGGTTTTGTAACCATCTTACTCAACATTCATCACTTTGCTCTACCACCAGACACACATCCTGGTTTGGCTGCTGCTTCCATCTATTGCACCTTACAACTCTGACAGACGTTAGGGGCAAGCTCCTCCACTGATGCCCCAGCCTCTACTTCCATACCACATCTGCAAGCCTGCACCATGAAGTGGAAAGAAGCAGAAAACTCCTTACACAGAGAGAGCTTCAGTATACATAAGGTTTTAAGGAGAAACAATCAAGCAAAATAAAATTGTGACACATCAGTTCTAACTGCCATTTTCTTCACTGTTTTCTAATTTATATATATACATATATATATATATATAATTTATTTATTTTACAAGCAATACAGCGTGCACGAAGTCAAATGACTTAGTAAAATAGGAAGAATTACAAGACCAGACCACACTGATATGTTGCAACAGCTTTCTTGAAATTTTATAACTTAAATAAGGAAAGGAAAAATAAAACTTACAACTTCTGAATTTCAGGCCATAAGGTGTTCTGCAGCAAGTGATCCTCTGGTGGAGGTTCTAAAAAACATTTGTATAGCATATCCAAATTTGATTTTTTCATATCAGGTAAATAATGTTTCAAGTTTACATCTAGTGAACCTCATTCTCTATTTCCTAAAACAGAAATTAATCTCATACCTGTAAGGATCAAGGGTTGAAAATAAATCTCTGGATACTGATTCGAAATGGTATCAAATGATTCTTCATCTTCATCTGGTTGAACAGCCATGTCTCCTATTAAAATAAGGACTTCATTAGCTAGAGAACATACTTGAAAGGAGGGAAAATATGAGGACATACTATACAAGTAAAAATATCTGATTTTTTACAAGTGGTTGAAACTAGGTTTCTCTGCTTGCAGGGTTACAATAATATGAATACTAGAAGCTAGTTATTCTAATGCATATGAGAATGAGAAGATTTTTTTAAAAAGACACTCTAACCTTCATTTTGAAAGTGATCTCTCTCCATCAGCTCAATCTTTTACAGATTCCTAAAAAGAATTTGACTGAGCNCTCTAACCTTCATTTTGAAAGTGACCTCTCTCCATCAGCTCAATCCTAAAAAGAATTTGACTGAGTGAAGCAGTCATCAGAACTCAACCTGTGTTTCCCCAATGTTAAACCTTTTCTGTATTTGAAAAAGTTTAAGACAGTAATCTCTGATACAAGTGATGAGCTCCTAAATTTGATGTAGATCACTAAATGAAAACCCATACTTGAGCAAGTGTATCTACCACTTGCAAACTTCAGCAAAACTGCTGAGGGCTCAGTCCTTAGCTTTAGGCAAAAGTACCAGAGGTAACCGAAACTAGGTAATTACAAGTTAAAATTCAACTCTGTCCTTCACTGTGAAGGTATTAAGAAAAAGGTACAGACATGGGGAACAGCTCCTCTCGGACAGAATCTACCTTTTTGCCAATGTACATCTCAAGCACAGCAGTTTCAAAAAGCAGGTACAGAAAAAGCAAAGCAAAGACGATCTTCTCATTCATCCCATCTTCACTCTCTTGGAAAATTAAATCAGCAATATTTATCTGAGACCACTATCTGATCATCGCTCACCATGAAGATTCCTCTGCAGAGTAAGTGAGAACACATCTGTGGTATTTTACCCACAGCCATCAGTGCTGACAGCATTGTGTGAGCAGTGGTGGACAATGCAGGAAAGTTCTATTCATGGTGCTGGTTCTGTGTGGGCCACATGAAATCAGTGGAAATTAGTTATTCTGTGTGTGGCAATTACCTAGAAGAAGGAAGTTTTGTTCCCTCTCTCATTGCAAGAACTCAAGAGAAAGCAGGGGGAAAAAACTTTGCCAAAATATATTTTACAAGTTATTTGAAGAACAATGAAGTTGGTTTTTCTCTCACAAATGATTCAGGAAAATTTGGCTTATTGCCATTGAAGACCCTGGAGACAAAGCTTATTAAAATGCTTCCTTTTTTAGATCACACCTTCTGACAAAGCTTTAAGCAGAGAAAAAACAGGTCTGACCTAATTTGTACATTCCATTATAGTGCATTTTTACCAGAGACTTTATGAAAAACCAGACACCTAGTCTCATTCCCGGTCTCAGGAAAATACTTATCATTCTAGGGAGATGTCTGTCGTCCCTCCTTCCTTGTTCCCCCACAATGTAATCTCCACTGCCTCTCCAAGACATTAGTTACTGTTGGCTAATTCTTCCTTACTTTTTACTTTTTACTTTTAAGCATCATGTTTAGGTGCTAGCAAAGAAATAAACATTCGGCATGATTTTATTTCTAGATTCTGAACTTGCAGTCAAGCCTACACTTACAGACCTAATATTTACACTGAAACAATCCCTGATATAAATTTTCCACATGAAACACCACAATCATTATTTCTCACTAGCAATACCTTCAAAAACAGCTTTATTGGATAATCCCAAAGCTGGCACAGTTGCACCTTCTGGAAGATCAGATGACTGCTGAATTAAAGAAAAAAGAAAGGTTACACACATTGTCACGTAGGTTTGGATTTCAAAGGCCACACCTTAAGGAATCCCTGAGAGTTTCTAGAGTTACTTTCCTAGAGAAGTGAAGAGGTGACTTCGAAAAACTTTTGTCCAGAACATAACCTGGACAAAACAAAGACCAGTACTCTGCCAGGAAGGAAAAAAAAAAAAAAAACCACCAACCAACATAAAAAAGCTTTTCTAAGGCCCCAGCTCAGGGATTTTCTTCAACGCTAATTGCAAGTTTTCTTCCACAACTATATTTATTCCAGCACATACATGACAATTAATCTATTAACTGAGAGCACTGCAGTTTTTAACACAATGGAACTGAGAAATCGTTGTTCTGAAGTGAAATAATAAAGCAGCATTTTGGAAAAGAGAACAGAGGGTGACTGCCTGTGACCACAACTTGAAACACAACTCAGTAAATAGCACAGAGATGTGGCTGGAATATGTGTCTGTTGAAAGCAGCACAAGGGAAAGACGAATCATCAGACAGAAAATACTTCCATAATGGTATAGAGAAAAGAGTAAAAATTTAGAAAGGGTAAGTGAACTTGGGGACCTTCGTGTAGAGATAAAGAAAGATTTAATAGCTGTAAACCCACTTCCTTATGGTATCTGAAAAGTTAAAAAAAGGACTGTTTTACAGAATTAACTCAATAATTTAGGTGACAGCTTAAAATGTATTTAAATGTTCATAATTAGATAAGAAAATGTATCAGAGACACAGACAAGTACAAGGCCTCTAAAACAAAAATGATTCCTCATTACAACCCAAAGCATCACACAATCCCATGAATTTGAACTGAATATAATACTATTCAACCTTTTTGAATATAAAGCTGGTTTTTGGTTTTAGGTGCTTTTTTGGGGAAGGCATTTGAGCCAGATTGAGAAAAAGCTTCCCCACTTTAGTGATAAAAAGCTTTCACAGAAAACAATTCCAAGAAAGCTATTTAAAAGCAGCTGTATAATTAGAGCTCATAAAGCCTTCCTATTTAACCAAAGCCCATGTGAAACACTTTGTGATATTAATCAAAAAACAGCATTCAGAGGAAGAGCCGATAAGAAAACCCTATATAAAGTAAAATAATGACATCTGCCAGCCTTATAAAAGGACAATGTTATTTGTACAATGGTCATTAATGTAAATGCTTACAAAGTCTTGTGGAATTAAAGCACTAAACAGCTACTTATGTAACCTCTTGCTATGGAAAATGATTCTATTTCTATCCCAGGTATTTCAATTGTTAAATTAAACGGAAAGGCTAATCCATCTCTGAGAAACTGCACAGAAAACCCTGCTTTTGAGTGAGATATCCAAAGAGCATGCAAAGCACTGTACAGAGGCAACTATCTTGAATGAGAGATGTCTGCTCTACAAAATGCAGACAAAATCAGAATTAGATCTTAATGCAAATAGGGAGCAAAGGACAGCAACAAAGGACAGCAGACTACCCACAGCTAAGAACTGGAATGTAAAGGTCTCAAGAAAATTTCTATTGCCAAGAGGAAATAAAGCATGAGCAAATACATATTATTTGTATGTAAGAACTAAAAACAGTGCAGAAAGCTTTATGCTATTTCCAAGCATGCAATTACAAAAAAACCCCAGTAATACTAACACATAACCACACAATAATAATTAGATCTAGACAGGACTACTACACCCTTAAATTAAGGAGAAACACATTAACAGGCTTTATTGTTTGTTTAATCCCCAAGTGTGTACACCGGTCTACTTTGGTATGAGTTACTTAAAATTTACCCGCACTCTTTTCGATCTTCTGACACAAGGTCTTGTTCGGTGTCAGACAGAACCTGTTTCATATGACAACACCATAAAAATATACATGAAACAACACACATGGAAGCAAGCAGAAGGGAAAGGAAAAACAA
The DNA here is from genome assembly GCA_013397845.1 of Melanocharis versteri. NCBI lineage: Eukaryota > Metazoa > Chordata > Aves > Passeriformes > Melanocharitidae > Melanocharis > Melanocharis versteri. The sequence continues at coordinate 485,775 of VZTG01007434.1, read as the reverse complement.
GGTTACGGTTTCAGTACGACTAAGAGAGTTTTGACAGAGTTTAGTGCAATCTGACATTTTCTGAAGTATTGACTTTATTTGCATCTAAGAGGGTTCTCTTCATTTAGCATTGCTTTAGCACACTTACATGGGAGCACAGCTTCTCCATTGGGATACCAGTGATGTTACTGAAATTCTCTATGAAATTCTTGGGAGCACGAAAAACTCGAAGCACTTTTTCGTCTGCTCCTGACACAAACTCAAACCGGCCGATCATTGCCAGACAGCGCAGGTCGTATCCGTGTACTTGAGGCCTGGCAATTTCATGCCAGGTTACCTAAAGATGAACAGACACACAGCTAAAACGCAATTCTTAAACAGAGAAGCAGCGCAATTTAAAGTTCAAAAGAAGTGCCACTATCTTACTTGCTGAATTTATTAACACAAAGCAAAGAGCAACCTTCTACTGATGTGCATAAAACTGGTGCTCACATACGTCAGTTGATTTCTCTTTTTCCACCAAACCATTCCTGTAATTAGTAAACTGCACCCGTGCACAGATGCGTTTTAGGCACTTACTGTGACTTCTTTATGCCAGACAGTCAGGAATAGAATATAATTTGCCTAAGCAAAAAGAGGACTGTATCCTACTACTTTCAAGACTGTAGGTCTGAAAGGCCTAAGAAAGGTAGTGATAATTACCTTGCTTCCTTCATCTGTCTTTCACAAAGAACGAACAGCAGCACTGCTGTCAGCAGGCTACAGGTTTCCTACTTCTCTCTTTTCTTTAAATACTTGATTTAAGCAAGAGCATTTAACAGAAGCTTAACTGACAAAAACCATAATAGACTCTTGCAAAAAAAATCTGAAAAATCTGGATAATTGTAGAAGCGTTTTCTTTTTTCCTACTTTCCTGAAATATTCTATCCACTCTTTAAGTGTTAATCCAAGAAAACAAGAATTAACAGTTAACCAAAACAGAGATGAGCTAATTTTATAATCATACTTAACAAAGAATATCAGCAAAAAAGATATTTTAATTGCTTTTCTAAAAATCTGATTTATTCTAAACATTAGAAAAATAACTCTTAAAAAAACCTCATCTGTTTTCTAGCAAATGCACCTTCATGAAGAGATTTTTCCTAAGTGTAATTTTCTACTTCACCTAGATGATACTTCAGGTGGAAAAATCCAGGGCATACTTTTGAGTTAAGAGCTAGCAGAACCAGAATCAATTAAAATAACTTAGACTACTTCAGTATTACAATTCCTACTACTTCAGTATTCCAATGTCTGTAGCTAAGATGGAACTTACACTGTACTAGAGATCATATGAATATAAGCAAAGGCATTATATTAACTGTAAACTGCACATATCACCCTAAAAATTCAATTGAGTTTTGAATGCTGAAGTTTCCGATAGGACCTGAATGGGAATTTGAGATATCCTACAAAACCTCATGATTTCACAAGGGCTTGATTATTTTTCAGTGAGGAAAAAAGCAAAGATAAAAATCAAACAGTGCAGCAAGCCCTTCTTGCCTTTTACTAGGTACATCTTTGTGTACTTTGGAACACAACACATAGCAGGAATGAAAAAAAAAAAAACAACAAAAAAACCTTTAAACCCCAAACCAAGAGAGGGCTGTATAAGCCATGCATTAAGCTTCTTCCAGAAAAATCAGGATGTAAATTTCATGACAAATTGAAGCTGATGGTTATCCCTCTTTTCTGATATTCTGGTATCAGAACTGAGACTTTAAAAAAGGACGCTCATTTTCATTTAATACTTAGTTTCTTTTTTATAGGGAAAAACATGAATATTGAGCTGTAATACTAACTTTCCATAAATATCTAAACCATCCATTGTGTCTTTTTACGACAAACATCAGATGCCACTTGTTGCAATTTTTCGGATGCTAAACTGAGTGTGATAAAGAACGTAAGGCGTTTTAAAAGCTATGTTATCCAAGTTCATGAGCAGCAGAACTAGAAACCTTTCCAGGGTTCAGAAGTCCTGAACGAACCTCTTCAAATGACCCATTTCTATTCCAACCCTCCACTTCACCCACCCAAAAAAGGATTCTACGGATTTCTCCCACACCTCATGCAGCAACAAATATTGAAACTACTTAGATTTACACCTGGTCAAATTAGCCTGGTGGCTGCTCTGTGTCAGAACTGGAAGGCAAAGTACAAGAATTCAGTTCATGCCAAATTTAGATATGAAGACTGCAATCACTCTGCTAAATCAATTGATTCAAAAGTTTCAGGGAGGGTTGTGCAGGTAAATAATACAAAGATCACTTCTTTCAGAAAATAGGATTAAAGTTTAGCAAGCAGCGTACATAATAAAGAGTGGTACTTCCGTGGGTCACAGAGAAAAGTGATATTGACAACTCTTGAATGCTGCCAACTTACATCACGTGCTAGTCCTGAACGTTGTTTCGATATATTTAACGTACCCTCCAGAGTGAAGATTAGGGTAAAAAGCAGGGAAGGAACTGGAAATGTCCTTCCTACAACACAAGGCAAAACTTCTGTAGCTCTTGAACTGGGATTGCCACCACTCCTGTGTGGCCTGGAAGAAGGAAATCAAAGAACTGATGCCAAATTCACTCTCTCAAAAACATCAGACCTCCTGTGCTGGTCTACACTACAGAAGCTTTGATGAGACAGCTATAATAGCCTCCCCCAATCAATGGCGCAGGGCCTTATATGACTAGAGTCAGTCTAGTTTCTGCCGGTTTCCTGAATGGAACACTGGTACTGCCCTGCCAGAAAAGGTTGTATTTGTAGAGAAGGAAAATGCATGAGAAACAAGAAACAGGAACTCCTGCATTCCTAAACAGACTTCCCCCCCAGCCCAATGCAGGAGCAGTGAGCGAGCAGCTGTGTGGTCCTTAGTTCCTGGCTGAGGGTTAAAACAGGACAGGTACCAGCTGCACTCATGCAGTTCAGATAATCACTCTAATAAAACAGAGTCATTAACAAATCAGTGTAAAAAAATACAGTGATAACTTTGTTTAGATTAAGTTTATATAAAAAACCACAACCAAAGTTGAGTTTCTTTATGATTACCTGCAGCAGTGTAGCCAACTGTTAAACACTGCAATAGGTGGTTATTAGGACCAGCCATAGATTCCTCCTCCTGAATTACTGCAGAGCCCGTTTTCCAAGACTCTGAGAGAACACTAACTGAAGGTAATCTGGACATTGACTCAGGATTGAACTGCAATCATACTGTGTGACTGCAAAAACTCTGCCGCTAATATTTTTAAAGTGAAAACAGCACACACTCGATGACCGAACCAAGCAATTTTGAACAGATCATCACTTGGGGAACTTTAAGGTTTGAGTTATATCCATGCAACTCATTCCAAACTCAGGAGAGACCAAGCCCCCTTAACCACACCCACAAAATCTTTGAAGATCATACCTCTGTCTCTTCCTTCCTTTTCCATGGAGCAAAGAGCCTTGTAGTTTGATCAGAGCCCACACTGATGATAAACTCTCCTTCTGGATCCCACTTTACATCCTCTACACTGTTAAAATGTCCTGAAATCACAACTTCTGGAGTCCATTCTTTCTATTAAAAGAGTTCCACAAAGAAGTAAGGAATTTTTCATTTGACTGATTGGTACATTATAAACAAAATAAAAGTATTGATGAACTTATTAAGAAAGTAAGAAAAAGACATTTGTAAACAGCAAATTATTAGAACTCAAGAAAGGCTGAAGAGACACAAATACTGATTTATTGCTCTAAAAGAAACTTGTGTTATTTGTTCAGCTGTGAACAAAGCACAACCACAAAGGAGTTCAGTCAATTCACCGGACTTCACGATCCCCACAGGTAAGGAACAGGGTTTACAGCCTGGAAGATTTTAACCTCCCTTCTGTGCAGGAGTGAGACTCCTACAGAACATTATATTCAGAAAAGGACTATTTCAATCACTAATTTTAAATTATACTGTTACACTTTTCTATTAATAACAGAAATTTACCTCAAATGACACAAAAGTACAATTCTTTTAGTAATACTACTAAAAAAAAACGTACCGTATTAACTGTAGCCTGTTTCCAAAGGTGTAGTGCTCCATGAAAAGCATGCGCAATGATCATCGAACCATCTGGACTAAACTGGCAGTCAAAAAATCCAAGAGTATTGCCACCCACTTCACCTACCCGTACCTAAATTAATGAACAGAAGTGAAATATCCATGAAAATGGCCTTCTATTCCTACAAAATCATTCTTATTTCATGAGATGAAAAACTACCTATAGACAAGAGTTCACATTACACACACAAACACATCCAAAGAATATTTTAATTGCAAAGTTAAGCACTGAAATGTCATGGGAATTAAAGCTGCATGCCAACTGAATGGAGCCTCCCTTCACAGACATCTCAAGATAGGATCCCCCAAGGGAAAGAAAACACTACATTAGATGAGATGCAAACCCAAATGTTCTGTGTTTCAGTCCAGCTAGTTGGATGCAACAGCTCCTTATCATCTGCTGCCTGGCTACTGCTCTGTTGTACAATACAGGAAAATGATTCAAAGAAACAGTAGTTCCCAAGTACATTTTTTCTTCCTACTTAATTTCCAGGATTCCCTAGCATATTTTCACTGCCCTGTTTGCCCATGAACACCTGGAATTTGATCCACAGTCCTTCTGTGGTATATTCTGGCCTCTGTTTTCGCTTCCCTTATGACTTCACATGTATGTATGCATGCATACGCACAGGCCTTATACTTGCTCTAGTGCCCTTCCACTTTTTAAATTTTATTAAAAGATTAATAAAGTTACATTTTCAAGTTTTATTCAAGACATAAGACCACAATTTCTTTCAAGCTTTCAACTCTGCCATTCTTACACAGCCTCTTTAAGATCAAAATGAAACAAACCAATGCCCCATTTTAAATGGCACTGCACGAATAGTTCCATTTTATTAGCACTCATTAAAAAAAAAATACCACTCATATTGAAGTGACTTTGATATGCAATGCTAGAGGCAGAATTCTATTCTCACCTCTGAGCAGGTGAGTGAATTTCTGAAGACATCTTGTTCATCATATCATGATGAAAGAGAGAAATTGGGACGTTCCCCTTGTGCCCTTCCTCCCTGCAGGCTTCCAGCTCAGATTTCCCTCTCTCGATGCAAAACGGATTGTTGCAGTTAAAATGTCTGATCTGAACTTCAAGCTGCACATTTGTGGTCAAACCAATGCAAAGAGAACATAAAATTACAGAAACACAACCTGCAACAAGCTTTACTGTACAACCCATTTTCAGAAGCTTGCAAATTTAGCCACAACTACACATTACACCTAGGGACACCAAACAGCATTTCTATGTGATTGCCCTTTTATGAACTAATTTCTACTTCAAGCACAAAGGCACCAGAACTCTTCAATGAAACAGAGGAAAAATTAAATACCCTACCATAATTCTCTCTTTTTCACCCAAGAGAGGATTGGAACGTTCTTTGTGACAGGAAAGATCACAAACAATGGCTGGCATAACCCAACACAAAGAACTTCAACTGAACTACTGCAATTTGGAAAAGCAGGTCAGCTGAAAAGACATCAATCAAAGCACTAGAGAAATCTGGTTGTATTACTTGCTTATTTAGGATGATCCACATCAGAACAGCTTTCAGAATACTGCATGAGTGACACATGAGTATTCAGCTCAAATGGAAGAAAAACCTAATGACACAGCCCGTAATCAAGTTACTGCGAGGAAAACCAGGCTTGTGAATTGCGTGTCAGCTGCTCTGTAGTAACTGCTTAGGTCACATTCCCACAAAGATTAACTGCAAATAGTTCAAGAGGGTTTCTTCCTCCTCTTACCAGGAGTACATAGCGTGTGTTACTACGCAGCACCCGTCTTGTACACTACGAATGACAGTCGAGCACAAACACCCCTTATAAACTCCTCAGTACAGTAATAAGAAAACAAACAACCAAAAAAAATCATATTGTATCACTTTTTTTTAAATACAGTTTTACTCGCAACAGAGCATTAGAATGAGTATTTTTGCAAGAAAACACTTTTGCCTCTCTCTGGCAGAATTTTAAAGAGTTTTTGTTCCCTACAGTACACACATGATGCTGGAAACACAACTTGAATACAGTACATATTGTGAGAAGGACTGACACTTGCCTGTTCTAGCCAGACTCCAGATTCCTTTTCGGGTTCCCAGATGATCACGGTTTTGTCCATTGATGCAGACAATATCCTCATTGGTTGTTGCATGCTGCCATCTACAGTACAAGGAAAATTATTACCCTACAACCTAGGAGAATACTTTCTAAAGAAATTTGGTGATACTAAAATACGAACACATTAAGAAAATTGTTCAGCATCAGAGACAGTTCAATGCAGACAGACTCAATGCAGTTCTTATATGCCAAATTTACAGGCTCTACATTCTTGCCAGGCAGTCTTTAGAAGGTATTGTATTCTCAGCCATAATCACCCAAAGAAAAAGTAAAACATATACATGAGAACAACCATATTCCACAGTTTTCTCACTCCGAACTTATATTGAATTAAATATAATTTGGAGGAAAAGCTAGAGCTTCACAAAGAGAATGCACAGCAGTTCTCAGTTCCATTCATTAAGTAAGCCTTTACTGAGAGATTTACAGTTCAAAATAAAATAATTGCCCAGTATTCACTGTTCCGTTTTTTTTTTTCCAAATTGTCATATTTGCTACTGACTTCAGAAGACTCTAGCACCCTGCAGTACATAGGGTAACTATGTAACTCAGAACTGCTCCCCAGAATGCAGTGAAACACTCCAGTAAAAAGCCCAACGCAGAATGGGAAAGAGGGAGCTGGTTCATCATCCAGTTGTGAAACCTGCAGGAAAACCACTGAGGAACTTTTCTTCACAATAGAGATATTGGCAGGCATCTCATGAGGTGATATGTTAGCAACAGACCTTCCATCTTACCTTCTGCACTGAGAATATGTCTCTCAGATCAGTTTGCCTCTAGTGAAAATCTATTTTGGGGAACCCAACATTGGGCAGGCCACAGAACACAAGCAGCTTCACATATGCAGAAGCACCTGGAAAACTTCATGGTCTAACAGGGCATTTTTCAGATTGCAATGCAAGGCTGACAGGCCTACATTGTGCCTAAACCTTGCTCTAAAAGGATAAATCTTTTAGTGGTGTCTAATTTAGAAAAAAAGAAAAGTTTAAGGACACGAGAACTAAACCAGTATTTTTAAAGGAAGTCCTGTGTCTCTCATTCCATGTATTTTGACATTCTAATGGCACTCTGCCATTCAAGTGTTGTATATGCACCAGCAAAGCTGTCCTTTGTACTGCTGAAGTCACCTGCCATCAGTAACTCTAGTATGTATCAGAAAAGAAGACAACTTTACCAGTACAAATATTCAAGGGTGTTCTGATTGTGCAATGTCAAATCAAGACTCTCCTTCCCTTATATGCCAGGCAGACACATCAGCAAATCAGTACTGCAAACAAGGCTGTCAGAATTTAAGGATTTCAAAACAAAGATAAATACTAGAGCAAAATGCAAAACTGAACTATAAATAACACTGTTTCAATGGGAGTCCGCATTAATGCCTTAAAGTTACATGCTAGAGAAAACTGATACTCCAGGAATCTACACCACCAAAAAGAATGGAGAGCTCTTGAGGTAATGCTTACCTTCTGAAAAACAGACACTTCAAATACATGCATCAAGGTAACCTATTAGAGCTATTAATTCATACTGATTAATTAAATTTGTCCACCATAACCAACAAATCAATTACAATAAAGTCATTACAGCTCAATTATTTAATTTCATTCCTTAAAGAAAATGTGAGTACAAGGCAACATCTGTTTACTCCTAAAAGATTATTTGCAGAATTTAAAGACTGTCATCATCTACAGGAACAAGTGAACATGCAAACACAACACAAAGACATGTGACTGTACTCTGTGTATACAACACTTAACATTGCTGATAAGTGTTTGGTATCCTTTTACCTTTGGAAAATGAAGGTTGCCAGTGAACTGCATACACCCAGTTCTCGTGACCAGCCAACACAGACTCCAAAGAAACTGCATATGATGTGTCAGCATCTACCACAAAAAAGAGAAAAGCACATTTCTTTCTAAAAGCCAAGGAAGACCAGGTCATTTCTGATATCTTTAGTGAAAATAATCAACTGCTTTCAACATCTACCAATATCTCAAAAGCTTCCTGACACTGAACAGCTCTTTGAAATCCTACTTTGCCACAAGCCCTGAGTACCAGACTGATGGTCACAGGTCAGTGTATTGCCTCAGAGGGGTCTCTCAGAATTCCTGGAGAACTCTCAAGCAGCATTGAAATAAATGCTCTAAATTGGCACTACACATACTCTTGTGCATATTTGCATCTCCAAATGACTGAAAACACAAGCATTAAGATACTTCAAACTATGAATCAGGATTTGCAAGAAGTATCATGAGCACCTTTTACACGTACCGTCATACACACTTCATTATATCACCTAAGATGCCAAATAATTTACCCTACAATGTCAGCAATGCAAGCATCTGATGTTACCATGCTTAAACAGCTTGTTAAATGACCATAAAGTAAGCCTGCACATACTTATCGGTTCTTTCCAGTATGTTCCTAATCTTTAAGCCATAGCAGAACCTCTTAATTAATTGAATTTGAAAGAAAATGGAAGGTAAGCTATTAAACTGGAGAACTACACAACAGCTTCCCTCCCACAGACAAATAAGTGTCCTACATATTGCATTTGGAATATCCATAACAATAACAACAACAACTCACGTTGATATTAAGCTCTCTCACTGCTTTACCCTTTCTTGTAATACATTATTAACTTTCCATAGCCATGACTTTAAAACAGTAATTCTGCTTTTTCTAACAGCTAAAAATAATGCAACCAACACAAAACAAACCAAACTAGGAGGTAACCACCTTGTCAGCTTCCCTGAAACCATGAAGAGATACACATGTGAAAAGTTGTGCCAGAGAATTTTACAGCTGTTACCTACCTTTAACAGTAAAAACATTCTCTTTCAGTTTTATGGAGTCATCTTCAGTTTCTGGAAGTTGCTTTGATTTTGTACATACTTTCCAAATTCTTATCAAACAGTCCTGAGCACAGCTTGCTAAGAAAAGGTCTTCACCTATTTGTTTTCAAAAAAAGAAGAAAAAAAAAAAAAGCCACATTTCATTGCAACCACTGCCATGACCAACCTACCATCTTTCCATACACACACCTACAGCATTAACCCAATTTTTCCTATTGTACACAGTATCATAAAAAAATCCACTGTTTTATTTCAACATCAACTCACTTTCCCTTTCAAAATCTCTACTATTTTATAATGCACTATGAACATGTCCCTGCTTGTAAGATATGGAAGACATGGTAAACACTGTACATATGCTTCCCTACAATTTATGGCCTTTGCTTTTGGAACTCTATCAGTCTCAATACTTGTCAAGAACTCCTTTGCTCCCTTTCTCTCCCCAGGCTTGTAGCATCCTCTTATTCCACTTTTTTTTTTTTGTGCCATTGCAGTAACTATTTGATTACTTAATATCTGAAAAGGTTCTCCTCTTAACTTCCTAACTAAAAAAAAAAGAGGGGGGGAAGCAGGAGAAGAAAAGACAAACATACTATTTCCCCCCTACCCTTCCCACTTCGAAAAAGCAGCCAATTCTCGCTCACTCAGATACAGACATTTGTATACTGAAAAGGACAAGTTGCTAAAACTCCAATTTGTTTGCATTTAAGTACCAGTCAGGTAAACATACCTGAAGCAAGCAAGAAAAACATGTTTTAAAAGGATACAAAGTTTCATCTTGATTTCTAATATTAATACCACCATCTCAGGAAAACAAACATCACAACCACGAGCTCTGGTGTTACAGTGCATCAAGGTCATCTGTAGGAGGGGTATAACACTAGTACTGTCATTAAACCAGTATTCAACTTTATTCATCTTTCATACTCACCACAGACTGCCCACTCAACGCCTCTTACCCAATCTTCATGCCCAGGGAGTATTAACGTTTTCTGAAACTGAATACAAACTCCTGTTACATCATAGAAATGCACCTAATTACCATGCACACATCAGCAATAAGCTTTATTTTTTCAAGTCTTTTGTACCTTCTGTTATTTGAAACTGGGAAAAAAAATAAGCTGCTACTAAGGATTGTAATTCACACACAGATTCTAGATAAGCCTTTTTGGTTTGCCACCGTCAGATAAGCACATGTAACATTATGGCATTTCCCATATATGAGCAGGAAAGGATGTGAATTTAAGGTGCACACCTTCAAGAGGCTACAGTCTCTCTATGATACACTCGCAATTTTTTTGAAGTTTATCAGGCTTACTGTGGTACACAAAGAATAACATAATGCAGGTGTGATGTCACAAATAATTTCTTGTATTTGTGGGAAGTGGATGCAACTCCAGACGATAAAACAAATGAATACAGGCAAAATCAAGAATAAAAAGAAGAGTAAATGCTTTGAAATAATTTCAAGAATAAATCTGTAATAGAATATCATTAATAAGAATCAGTTATGGTGCTGGAAATATTCTCTATATTTCTTAAGTATATTGACAAAATTTCTAAAGAACTGCTGATGGAAAGCTGCATGAACATGGGCTCAGGAACACAGGAATGCAAACACAGTCTCGACTCCCTTTTAAGAAGTTTCACTAATAATTTATTTTCATTCATAACATATGTAATATTACCATTTTATTTTGATTCAAGTGCAAGTATTTACCCCTTACTTAGCATTTAAACAATTTCTGCCTTTCTTTGCCCAGAAACAACCCTACTTCCATGACATTTTTTTATTCCAAGTTGACTTAAAATGTCTGAAGTAACCGTTACAGTTAAAACACCAGTGTAGTTTAGTATGAATAACTTATCACATTATTTCTGGCATCATATACTACTAAATCCCTTACCTAGGCCTACTAAGAGCTATGACTAGATGATAGCCTCTGCTGTCAGCACAAGTCTGCAATTGAGGTCTCTCTCCCTATCTGTGACAGAAATAATAAAAAAAAAAAAAAAGCCTTTCTCATTGTGTTATTGCTCTTTCACAAAATCTGTCTTCAGCTTCAGAAGAGATGGTCAACATTAGTAACTCACCCAAAGGAAAAATTTTGTATGAGTATGAAAAAGCCCATACTCAGAAATTGGTGCCTCTCTTTGATCCAGCATTTCTGATGTTCTCCAAAACCACCCTCCCATCAAACAATATTACTCTGCCTCTCCCCATCACTTGCAGTCACACAATCATAAAATGGTTTAGTTTGGAAAGGACATTAAAGATCATCTAGATCCACCCTCCCCAGCCATGAGCAGGGACACTTTCCACTATACCAGGTTGCCCAAAGCCCCATCCAACCTGGCCTCAAGCAGATCCAGGGATGAGGCATCCACAACTTCTCTGGGCAACTTGTTCTAGTGCCTCACCACTCTCACAGTAAAAAATTTCTTCCTAACATCTATTCTAAACCTACCCTCTTTCAGTTTGAAACCATTGCCCCTTCTCCTGTAACTACATGCCCGTGTAAAACGTCCCTAAAATTAAAGAACCATCTATAGATGAGATACATGACCAGAACAGCTGATCAGATACTTCCCAATCAGAAAGTTTAGGTCTTAAGAATGTCTTGTCACAGCCACCTAAGCCTCATTTGGCTGGTCACTTCTGCACTCACTGGCACTTCCAAATGGGGCATTCCAGACAGATGCTTATGTTAAACACCCAACAGGTTATGTGAAAAGGCAGGAAGGAACAGTCCAGGAAGTGAGACGAAACAGCAACCTAGAGATTTTTCTGAAGATGACATGCTTCTGTCAATACATAAAAAATTCTTTAGTGATTGATATTTCAGATAATAGGTAAGACACATATTTATTTATTCATTTATATGATCTTTGACAAAATGTTTTGTGTTTTATAGTCATCAAGGTCAGTTGGTAAGTTTATCCCTAACTGAAAGACTGGTGCAGGCTGAACTGTTGCTAACATCCTTTCCTTTTATGGTTCATTTTATGCTAAACAGGGTGTATATCTCCTGAAACTTGACACTAATATTAATCCAAACACACATTTAATAATGTTCCCTTCCCTAATTTCAAGGTGTTGTGGTGTGGGGTTTTGTTTTAATTACCCTCCTCATCTTACATCAAAGAGATCTATTAAGAAAAGCAGCCATTTATTTTCTCTTAAAAGAGTAAAACTAATTACTTTGAGATTATTAATGCCATCCCAGATTTCTAAGTCATTTCCCAAACAGATGTTTAGGTACCACTTAGCTTTAAGTCAAGCATGCAGTTCTTTTGTGCTGCAGAACAAGCATGCTTAACCAGTCAGCTAGAAGTCTGTACTAGTTTTTATTTTTACGTGCTTACATTGAATAGTCCCATTGAACTATTCACATGATTCAAGGTAGAGGCTGCTGAACTTGATTACCTCATATTCACTCACAGCAGTAATACCAGCACCAGATGGTGTATGAGGCCTCACTGCTGAGGAGAGATACCCCCAAACCTCTGTAAATGCATCCAGTCCCTTAAATGAGAAACTCATGCGGCTGTCTTCCCAGCCCTACAACATCATCCTCCACTCTGCACCTACCTGTGCAGTGTCAGTACAGTGGCTGGAAAATAACACAAGGGCTTTTACCATATACAGAAGGATGATGCCATGAAGCATGAGGAACACAACATTCTTAGTCATGTAATTTCATTCTAGGTGGTCTTTGAGGAACAAGGAGTTCAACCCAGCAATCCTTACAGGTTTCCTCAAACTTGAGATATTCTAAGATTCTATGATTCAGTCAAAGTTTTCAATATATTGAAATAAAAATAAAATAAAAATAAAAATTGTCCACTGAAACTGAGCAAGGAGTAGTGAATGCTGTTATACCAGGGTTTTAGTATTGTTTTTGCTCTTTTCTTTGAAGTTTATGTCTCTTGGTATCCTATATTCAGTTTCTTCAGATGTGTCCAGTTATAAAATTGAATCAACATAAAGGTTTGTGCAGATGCACATGGTCATTATTTTTAGGTGATTCAGTCAAAGTTTTTATTATTGTCTAGGTTATATATACCAATACTTTGAGCTGTCATTCTTCTCTTTTTTACAGATTTTGTTTTTATAGCCTCATATTTCTTTCCTGTTTCAGTTTCCACTTGGTCCTCACTGGATACATAAGAAGTTACAGTACCAACAGGTAAATCTAACAAAACCTCCTGGTCTGACTGTACTTCACAGGCTTTCCCATGCCTCTTACCTAATCTCTGAACACTGTTGCTTAGCAGCAATCTGGTCTCTTTTCTTTTAAGCTAAGAATAAAGCTGTTCTGTAGGTAGCACAGCTAATGAAGCTGTGGACATGCCCAGCACACTCTGCACAACTAATCCTCCCCACACTTTGGTTACATCTCTTTCAGGACCAGGCTAGTAGCAGTTCGGTAAATTTGGCAATAGTGGTCCAAGTCTTCTCATTTTTTCTCCAGCAGACACTAGATGTGATATCCCTCCTCTATGCAGCTGTTAATCTTAACAGATTAGAAAGAGCCAGAATTACCTTTGATTCATTCCCCTATTGCACTTCTCAACCAGGCCAAACTATTTGGGTGGAACCCAAAACACGCAGTGCACCATCTTCTCAGAGAAACAAAGCTCAACACAGAAATAGTTCAGTTTATAACTCTAATTTAATCCACTGGTTTACTTACTTGCCCTCCACAGGCTACATCCGTAGATGTTATATCTCAAGCAAGAAGACATATCACGAAAGATTTTTCCCTGGATATTTTTATAAATCAATACCCTCTTCCAACAAGCCAGAAAAGCAAAGAGTTCATTTTCTCTGTACTATTTAACACAGTAAGGGATCTATGGGTAGGGAGTCTCAAAAGATGTAATGCGTGCCCACTCAGTTTTAAAAACCAAGCAGTTTTTAATGAATAAATACATTCCAACTGTAAAATTAATGAGTTTACCAAAAGGTAGCCTGAACTAGCCAAGTAAAGATGCCTCATCCTCCCTCAGAGTCTAACAGTGCCTTTTAAGTTTCATTAGAATGGCCTGTTACGAATGCATGTTCTACCTTTGGATTCATCCAACCTTTTTGCGGATGTTAACTAAAGGAAGTTGTTTACAAGAGTCACAATTAATTGAACAGAGCTACAAGCTCTTACCAGTAAGGGAACGACACAGGAGCTTAGATTCTAATCACTCTCCTATGCCAACTTCCAGTAAAAAATGGCAGGGCTACAGTAACACTTCTTTCAAACACCTTTAATACTACTAAGAAGCCATAAAAAGAGGTGTCAGTAGATCTGAGAAAACCTGATGAAAGAGAACCTCCCTTTAGCAGCTAGGCAGGAATTCATCTCAGAAAGTTCACAAGGATGTTTTAATTCTGTTAATAGTTGTAAAACACTACACAGGCTCTTCTCTTTTAGGCCTGCACAGTCCACTTAGCTAAAAGAGATGTTCTGGAAAGTTAAGATAGACACCAACAAGAAGTCTCACCTCATTTAAGTGATATTCTGAACACCAACTCTGCCACAATAGCTGGTGAAAATACTTTCTGAAATTGAAGGTGTGAAAAATAACACATGCAAAACAAAACTGCTCACCCCTTGTACAAATAAAGTTTCCTACCTCCAAAAAAAGACAGCACAAACTTGCTTATGAAGCTGAAGAGAGAACTTGTCTATTCAAGTTACTTTCCTTTACCCTCCACAGACTGACTGCTTTTAAGAATGGCAGACCATTGTTATACTAGAAAGTCTGGCCAACAACTGGCAAAATAAGTTATGTATCTCTGAACATTTTTGGCAGTCAAACCGTATATAATTTGTTAATCTGAATCATACAAGAAAGCAAGTTCCAAACGCTGAATGAGAAAAACCAACTGCACAGTCCTTGAGATAAAAGTCTTTCTTAGCACATTGAAAATCAGTAGTGGCATTCTGCCATTGCTAATTCCCAGAGAATTCATTAAATTGTCTTAACTCACAAGCTACATAGGAAAAAAGGAAAAAAAATCAAAAAATGTAAGCAAGCAGCCTTCTTTTCTACTGAGTGGTCAAGAAATCATTTAACACAGAAGGAAAGGATGAAGTACTTATTTTATTGACAACAACAGCAATCAGAAAATCTTATTACTGTACATGGCAGCACAAACTGGTAAAATTATCTATAAAGTAGCTTTCATCTCTCTCAAAAAAAAAAAGAAAAAAGGAGTACCTATTCTTTCATCCCTAAAGAGAGTGTGTCTGAGCAAATCCAGAAGACTAAGTGGTTCTACATATGCCAGTTTCAAAGGGGGGTCAAAATGGTAGCTTCACTGGTGCATTGGGAGAGTGTTTGTGGTTTTAATGGAGTGAGAGAAAGAAAGAAGTGATACTGAGTTCTGTTTTGGAAAACAGTCATTCAACACATGCTTTAGAATCTAACAAAAACTTCTGAACAGATGCAAGAGAGGACATAATGTTTTTCTACTGCGCCAAAGGAATATTTATCTGTATGAAAAACTAAAAATTGCCAGCTTCCAAATAACCCATGAAAAATATGTGCTTTTAGAAGATCAGATACTCCTAAAAATACTTTTTTTTTGATGATCAAAAGCAGTCAAGCATAAAGCACATACTTAGCAACAAACATAAAATTCCTCAGAAAGAAGTCATAACAGTTTTATTATAAAAATTTATAGAACGAAAGTAGCATCATTTCCTTATGAACAACTCAATGTCTGAAAACTTAATAAAGAATGATAGTTGCAGCTATTTTGTATCAGTGGGAATAGAAACACAGGCTATCTTCACACAGGGGAAAAAAAATCAAGAAAAACTAACACTTTCATGCACTGAATTCAATTTCAATATTCTGTATGTGCATTTCATCATTATCTAGAAAAATGGATTAACTATTTGAAAACAGATAGTTGTATGTGATGACTATGTAGAGACAGATAGGACTTACCAAATAACTTGAAAAAAATCAACAGCACATTTGAAAAGAAGCAGAAGAACTCAGTAATGCTCAGAGCAAGAGACAAAAATTGTAATTACCTGACCATTCTGCTGTATATACAAACTTATTTTGCAGTCATCACCACCACAAGCCAGTACTGGTACTAGAAAGGAAAAAAAGGTCTTCATTTTTTATAAGATCTAATATTCTAGGATATAAATATAATATAAATAATGTAAAAATCAATACAGAAATATATCAAAATATATCAATACTAACAGACAGGTAAGTGTGCTACCACTTATTAATGTTTTCTACATTAGCCGCCTAATAAATTAGTATCTTAAGAACACAGAAGTCAGAAGTTATTTTGACATGCAAAATACATCTATGAATATTTAACATGCTAAAAAGAGTAGTTTGCCTCAAGCTCATATATCTGTAGGAAGTTCAAGTATTAGAGTTTTTAATTAATTGTATTTTATTGATATCAACAGCCATTTGCTCTAAATACAGAAGAAAGAAGGAACAAAATGACTCAGAACTAAGGCAATTCAAGTTCCTAAATCAACTAAGATAGGTTTAGAAGGAGTTAGCATAATTATTATACAGCAAATAAAAAGACAGATCTCCACAATCTGTAGCCAACAATATGAAAGCAATGAAACATTTTTTACTCAAGAGTACTCAAGTCTTGAGTAGTAGCTGACTTCTACTGGCTCACCTAAAAAGTGCACAAACCCCGTAAGTCTATCAAATCAAACCAGAGAAAGTTACGTCTGAGGTTAAAAAAAGAGAAGTTAGGCAGTGTATTAGTTCCTCTCTCCTACAGAAGAGGATGAGGAATAATAGTTAACGCTTATTCAACTTTTCTCTTTTTACGGCATAAGGTGGAAGCACTACGGCTAGAGACTGAAACAGTAAAAGCAAATAAATTTAGCATAAAACTATGAAGAAATAAGTTATAAGTTAAGGGCGAGACACTTGAATTTCTCAAGTCTGGATAGAAAACAAGATACTAAATTTCACTAAAATCAACTACTTCTACAAAAAACCTCCATGCCATCTCTTTATATAGATAATTTTATCTTTACTATGGATAGATCAAAAATCAAGTTGAATATTCATAGTATGTTTATCCTCTATACTAATTTCTTCTTTCTACTTGTACCAAATCTGTGCCTAGTCGTCCACTGCTCCTCCTGCACTTCTCAGTCACATTCCACATTCTTATAGTTCCATCGCTTGCTGCTTCTCTCCAACCTCTAAGTCACAATTCGCCTCTATCTCCACCTCTCTTTAATAGGGCTAAAAAAAAACCTGCTTTGGATTGAAGGTAATGAGCTGCTTTGAATGAAGACCTGGTCATCAGGTCCACAGAAATTGGGCAGGAGTGGTGTTTTCTTCCATAAAATACAAAAGAATGGATGTTCTTGAAGACAATATCATCCTTTCCTGAGAAACACATTTTATGGGCCATTACTGTAACTACATATTTACTCAATGGAATGAAACTTTAACTAATAAAACCAAAGAGATAATTATGATTTAGTTGCTGTTTCAGACAAATGCAAATACTTTCACTCAAAAAGTTCTATCAAGAAATATGTATTTGGCAAAAACAGACTAGTGTATAGTTTTTCACATAAATGCTTTGGGGTATTAGAATTTGGATCTGATTAAGATAAAATTCCTGCAGAGGAAATAAGAAAAGTAAGTTGGATAAGCACAGCTTTTCCAAGTTTGTTTGCTCTTTTTTTTTCACCCATTGCAATTCAGTTCTGAGGAGACCATTATTTACGGTCAGAGGCCAAGCCACATCATGACAATTATCCAGGTGGCAGGAAGAATCAGAGTATATGATAAATAGCTGATCGAGATTTTTAAAACAGTAAATCCTATCGCCAGCATTTTAGAAGCAGTTTGTGCAGACACTGCCAGGCAAAAAGAAAGCAAGCAACCAAAACTAAACAAAGCTCTTCTTCAAGGCTAAACAGCAAATGTACAGAAACTCCTTAACGAAGAGGCTGCCAGAAAAGTGTTTAAGCTGCATTTCAGCTGCAAATGACTGGTCAGGTTTTTATGAGCAGTCTATCAGTTTTCCTTATTTGACTTCTTCACAAAAGTGGCTCATTTTTTTTAATAATTTATTTTTAAGGACAATCAGTTAAAACCCTAAGCATCATGAAAGTCTTCTGAAAGTTAAAGCATCCATTGCATATGAATCCATTTTCAACGCAAGCCTCAAATTTCTTTGCTTGGTGAAATTAGAGGTTACTGTAAATGCTTCGGGAAATGTAGTTTATGGTTTTCAGAAAAGTAATTCTGTATTTAGCTCCTGACTTAAGAAATGCAGATTGTTCTCAAGAGAAAAGCTTCTTTGAATCTCTGTGCAGCTGACAATTTAGCCTTCGTAAAGATTTCTGAGCAACTCCTAAATTTATCACAGATCATTTTTCCCTGAAGATCATTAAAATTCCGAATTGCCATTAGAGATTAATGTTTCTGACAAATGATCAGCAGTGATATTTTTAATAATATATTTTAAGCTACTCTATTTAGATTTCAGAATTAACATAGTCTTCAGCCACACAGACTACTACGTCAGGTTTAGGGAGAAAACACTGGCTATGCTTTACTAAAAGCCCCTTTACAGATTTCTACAGGAAACACTTCTATACATTTACGGTTCAAAATCTAAACTGTTTCTTGGCAATTTTAGCAGCAGAGGTCATTCGTATTGGAACTGCAACAAAAAAAGCAAATGTCTAGAATATTTTTTTTTAATTCTATACAAAATGAAATTTTTGTGCAAATTGAAATTATGCAAATTGAAAATAATTTCAGTTCTTGAGAAAAATATAGTACTCTTTTTCAGGTTATGAGCACTGTACTGCCTTGGATAACTAACCTGAACTGGGGTGGAAAGAGTTCATAATAAAGGACTGCCCTGCTCTCAATGTAACTTTAAGCAACACTGGTCTTGGGGACTCTGGAAAACAAAATCCTTGCTATTCCACCATTCAAAGAAGCTTCAAACACTTCATGCAATTCAAGTTTCAGAAATATTTAGTTTCAAGAACTAATATGATAATTTTAATTTATGGTGTTTTCAAAATGTATGGGTACTTATATACAACATGATTTAAACATTAAACAGATGCACTACTCTAGAGTGTTACAGTGAGAATTTCTTACCTGTACAGTATCATAAATGAAGACAGAATCTATTGTTTTGCAATATGAATGTTACACTCATTGACACCACAGGCACTTCACTTCTAAAGAATATTCACACTGGAGGTATTATTGTAATTTACCCTCAAGCCTTTTAACTTCATCTCAACAAGCACATGTTAGTGTATTTACAGGAAAAGAGAGAGAGAGATGAAAATGTTCTCTAGTGGTGCAGATGCTGCTTTTGGTATCAGACATGCTCTGAAAACAGACACTGGCATTTCCAAATGAGACAACACATCTTGAGAGAGCTTTCATAGCTCCCAGAATTATCAAAGCCAAAGAATAAAGTATGCTCGTATGCATATAATCAAAACAACACATCAGTGTGGAACGCATGCAGCCAAGAGCTGAAAATTCTACATACAGGAAGAAAATCTAGCACTTTTTCAGTTGGGAGCATGGCAGGCCTCCATCCCGGTGAAAGACTCCAATGATACTTAAACACAAACTTAATTCAACACATGTATCTGGCTTAAGGATACATTTGCTTTATTAAAAAAAAACAACTAAAAAAAGCTTCTACCTATTTGCAGAAAAAGAATGCGTCTGTGGCAGCCTATAAAATCTAACATTTCTGTTAACAGAAACCTACATAAGCCATACTGAACAGTAAGGTTAAAGTAGTTCAGCATCTCAATTTTTTCACATTTAAAATTGAACAGGTGATAAACACTGCCTGGGAACCTAAATTTTTTGATGCAGGCCTTCAGATTTTTTCTGAATCTTGCCCTTCAATTCAAACAACAAGAACAAACACATGCAGCAGCACCACAAGGAGCAGGTGGAACTACCAGCATCATCCTATCCCATTCACTTACAGCATTGTTACCCCATTTTAAAGCTTTCCATCTCAAGAGTTCAACTAAACAACTCCATCTGAGTGCCTTTTTGAAGACACTGTAATCAGTCTGTTTTTCTAATCACTAAGAAGCGTTCAGGGAAAATCTTTAGATACAAGAATCAGGTTAAGCAGATTTCATAGAAAACAAAAACTGTGGCACGCAGGTCTGGAGTCAGTCAAATGAAAATCTATTTGGGGGATTTCTTAGATTTTGTTTCCTGCACTGATATTCAAGATGTGCAGCTTTACTTACCATTGCTGCCAGGCAAGAAGGATAAGCAGACATCCATAACAAATCCATTTCCAAACTGCAGAATTTCAATGCATTTAACTGGAAAACAGGAACAGACAGTGTTAATCTTATTCACTGTAACCATTACAGTTATACTGTCATTTCCTACTACATTATATAGTTAAAATTTCCCATCCATTTTTATTTTAAGAAGCTGAAAAACATCTACATTTTTTCAGAAGCCTAAACAACAATATCATCTTCTGTGTGGCCATAAAAATTCATCCCGATTTAGTTGAGTTAGAAGATAATACTGAGTATTAAATCTATACAGCTTCACTGTGGTAATACATCAGAAGCAATAAATATTACAAAATATATCCTGTGGCAACAGTATTCACAGGAAACTAAAACTGAATCCATTTGCTACAACAGCAGCAAGAGATAAGCAAAAATGGGCAAACAACCTTGAAAATCCTGGAAATCGTTAAACTAGTAAGCCATCCAGATCAAAACAAACAAGAGGAAAGCAGAAAAAAAAACTCTCTATAGCAGAAGAATTAATCCCTCCATCACTGGAATCCACAACAGCAAGACAAAATTGAAAAGACAGGATTTCATGGGGTTCTTTGGGAGCATCAAAAATGCCTTCCAGAACATGGAACTGTAGATACACAACTCCCACCTCTCTCATGTAGACAAGGCAATATGAAATCTTCAAATACACCAGAGAAAGAAGAAAGTAGCTAAAGAGATGCAGTCACTATAACTCAACCAGCAAATAACACTTTAAATCTCGATTATCTACCCAATTTATTTCTTCATGTATTTTAGAATGCTGTTTTCCAGTATTTCCATGCAAGGGCCTAGCTCTACAGAAAGTCAAGATCCCGTTATCCCAAACTTCATTGGACTCAAGTCAATAGCAAAAAACAAGTGACTGTTTAACCCTACCTTTCCAATGCCAGCATTAATCATTTTACTATGTAACTTTACTTCACACACATACAGCTAGTCTGCCTCCACATTATAGAGCAAAATAATGGTTCAGATTATCATAATCTGAATACATATTTTAAGAAAAGTAAATTCATCCCTGATGAAATATGAAGATAAATCATTCTGCAGAACAAATCTGACCAAGGCTTTCAAAGAGTAATACAGTGCTTTGATGTACCAAAGGCTGAAGAGAAATCAATGTAGTTGTATTACAAGATCTTAGTATTTAATGCTTAATGGATAAGCATTCACCATTCTTATTTAGCCAGTATGTTATCCCAAACATTAAAAAAATGTTACCTTCTGAACCATGCCGAGACCAGATTCTCACAGTAGAGTCAGAGGCTGCAGAAGCTATTAGCAGATTTAAATCAGGTTCATCTGACTCGTAGACAGCATCCACAGCAAAAACAGCTTCTGTGTGGCCTTTGAGAGGAATGCTTTTCACAAGCTGAACACATGAGAAAATTTTACAAAGTTTTAAATTCCAGTAACTTCCACGAAAGAATTCTTAAAGCCATTCTAGGAAATAAAATAACTTAATACTGAAAAAGAGTTGTATACCTGCAATGGCAGAGCATCTGCCAAGCTATGCTTAAGCTATCGTATATTCCAGGAAACCCAGAGAAGGGATACAGCAGCAATGAATACTAACTTGGTCAGATTTTGCTCAAAGCTGAACAGAATTAAATGCTCCTGTGTACACTACACAAAGCTCACCCTTCCTTGAGGGAAGTTGGAAACAGTATAGAAGTTAGGAAGAGCAGTTTTCCTTCCTTTTTCTCCTTCTCTTGTCCCTCACCCTAAGGAACATCTCACAAAAGTTTAGAGAACCTTAGTGAAGAAGACAGAGCAGAGAACCCAATGGAATAAGCAGCAGCTACAGCAGCTCTAGCAGTAATGTTCAGCGTGTTCTCCCATATCAAAACAGCTTTTTACTCCTTCAAAATGCCAACATGAAAAACAAAACTGCTAAATTTAGACTTAATGAATATAGGTGATTCAGTTTGCAATCTGTTCCTCATAAACACAAAGATCAAAATGAGAAGCTTTTAATTTTGCAAACAGAAGTCATCCAGCATTTATCCAAATTTTATCATAGACACACTTGACATCTCTTTCCAAAATACAGCCTGGTAGGCCCCAGTAAGAATTTCTGATTGGTTCAATACAGAAATTTGTTTTTAAGAATTTACACTAGTCTAGCACTTCCATCAAAATATGCGCATCTAGCCACATTCTTTTGAAATTATTGCCATATGGCTGTGCACCACATCAGCAGAAAAAGTTTATTAAAAAGTCTGTAAGTTATCTTAAATAAATGCATGAACAGTTACAATGGATCAGGATCAGAAATAACTTATTTCTGAGAACCTTCCCCCACCAAAGTAGGTTCATTTCCCCCTACTATGCATTCTTATGCATTTTAAAATGCCAAGTGTAATAATCTACTTTGAGACAGACAATGAAACGGGTTACCTACACAGCCATTCACAAACCAGTGCCTAATAAGCAAGATTTTAAAAGTTAGATAATAAATTAAGAGTGCTTTCTTCATCTAAATTTCAGGTCATTCTGAAGGCTCTTTCATGCAATACTGCATCTTTTGCCTTACATTTCACAGTACAAATAATAAATCAGCATGTCTCCTTACTTCTCTCAGTTGTCTGACAAAATTCAATTGTTGCACAGATTTTTTTATTTTCATTTTTGTTAAATATCTACTCCAACCTGTGTATCATCCTAGTAAGATTACCAATATACATACCCCATACTGTTGCACAGATTGACTGGAAATCACTAGAAATGGATATACGGAAACAAGGAAGAAGGGTACAGAAAATGCCAACTCAGAATGGCCTCATGGTTCGAAGGTTTTAAGGTATTTTAAAGAAAACCGCCATGTGAGATCAGAAAGCTGATGAGTCAAGAACAGACAAACAGGGTCTTTCAGATACCTAAACAAATCCACTCAATGACTGACTGGCTGGTTAATTTCTTTAGCAACACTGGTTTTAAAAAGATGAACTACAGAAAAGAGGAAACAACATTTATAGTAAAACATAGCAAAACAGAGTAGCAACAATTTCCAGGATTTATACACTGGGTTCAATTAAAAAAAAAAACAAACAGTCAAAGTTAAACAAATCGTATGAACCAGAAAGACAGACAAAACAGATAATCTGTGATATGAGAGAAACTAGTGCAGGGGGAGATTTGAAAAGAGGTTATTCCTGCTTACCTGATTATTCCATGTTACTGTATCTTTCCATTCCCAAAGAATAAGTTGTTTATCAGATCCACCAGAAATTAACTCTGTTTCAGAAGCTAAAAAATACGTTTTGGTTAGTTTAGTGGACACTAAACTTTGTAACAGCAACATAAGCAGTTCTGCTGGTTACTACTCTCAAAGTACCACTGGTAACCAAAGCTTCCACCAAAATAAAGTATGGTTAATAGGAGTTACACTGTGTAGAACAGGTCAAGAGCAAAGATATGCCCTAAGAAAATGTAAAGAAGAAATCCAAAGGACTATTTAAAGTTCTGTATGAAAGTGGTAAAAATATCTTTCCAAAAGACTCTCAAATTCAACAGTGTAAATTAGTCTTTTGGGTTTTCGTTTGGTCTTTTTGGAAGACAGGAAAATAAGGCAAGAGAAATCTAAACAAACAAAATCCAAAGAAATTCACAAGAAAATTTAATTCCCAAGTTTCCCAAAAATAACTGCTTCTAAAAATTTTTAAGAAGAATGTATTTTAGTGCAACCAATTGAAAGGATGGCAGTTTATATCACTATTAAAAATTAATGTTCGCACTTCAGTACTTCTCAAAAACAGCAACCAGCACATTACGTTAACAGTCTAATCAACGGCCCCATTTCTCTTTGCCAGTGAGTTTCCCTAAATGCCTAAGGGCAAGAATATGTGCCTATGAAAAGCCTGTACTAAGCAACGTTAAATCCAGGAATTACTATCCAGCAAAAGCCTCATAAGTGTCTCAAGCATTTCTATCTATCTACAGATTATTTTTTTCGAGCACATGACCTCTATGCAACCTAAGAGCTTTATACTCAGAGATTGCTCAAAAGGCATTGCAAATCGGTTTATGAAGTCAAAACAGCAAAACTCCAAACTTTACTAAAGAGACCAGTAGCAGAACAAGCAGCATAAGCCATCGACCTGTGTGAGCTGCCGCAGCCCCAGGCAAACATCCTCCTGGGGTGCCTTTGGCTGTGAGGCCAGGAGCAGAGATGCCCTCACTCACCAGGCAGCTCACCTGGGTTTGGCAGATCACACTCCTGCACACCCACCTGTTAAAATGAGGCCACACCTCGAGTACTGCCTCCAGTTCTAAGCCCCTCAATTCG
The DNA here is from genome assembly GCA_013397845.1 of Melanocharis versteri. Lineage (NCBI taxonomy): Eukaryota > Metazoa > Chordata > Aves > Passeriformes > Melanocharitidae > Melanocharis > Melanocharis versteri. The sequence continues at coordinate 461,085 of VZTG01007434.1, read as the reverse complement.
GGAAGGGCACTGACGTGCTGGACGAGGCCCAGAGATGGGCAATAGAGCTGATGAGGGTCTGGAGCACATGTCTTACGAGGAGTGGCTGAGAGAGCAGGGGACAGCCTGGAGAAGAGCAGGCTCAGGGCAAACCTTATCCTCCTCTAAAACTACCTGAAAGGAGACTGTGGCCAGGTGGGGGTCTCCCCCCTCAGGTAGCAAGTGACAGTTTTAGAGAACACAGTCTTAAGCTGCGCCAAGGGAGGTTTAGCTTGGACATCAGGGAAAATTTCTTCTCAGCAAGGGTGACTGGACATTGGAATGGGCTGCCCAGTGATGTGGTGGAGGTATTGTCCCTGGAGGTGTTTCAGGAAAGACGGGACGTGACACTCAGTGCCATGGGCTGGTTGACACGGTGGTGTTGGATCATAGGCTGGGCTCGATGATCTCAGAGGCATTTTCCAAACTAACTGATTCTGTGAAAATCCCTACTGGGAAGCTGGGCTTAAGGCGAAGGGATGCACTGCAAGCGCCGCAGTCCCCTATTTCCTTCAGTGTACAGCGCTGCTGCCGACCCTCCCCAGCTCCTCTCCCCTGCAAGGGCAGCAGCGCTCGGGCCCGAGGGGAACCGGCCCCGGCCCCAGCGCGGCACCGCACACCCGAGGGGACGGGGGGGTGCAAGGCCGCGCTACTCACCGCGATCCCGCCGGCGGACCCAGCGC